>JAJQOW010002742.1:0-13169 GCA_037975125.1 Latrodectus hesperus
CTCATAATTTTGCACTACCATCAAGAAATTTTGCATGCAATTTTTTGGCTCATAATTTTGCACAACCATCAAGCAATTTTGCAGGCATTTTTTTTGGCTTCTAATTTTGCACTATTATCAAGCAATTTTGCACACCACCAGATTGTCACTTGATCTGGCATCCTCAACGCCACATCATTCCAATGAAAAGACATTAGACTTATTAGAATTTTTAACTTGAATAAAAGCTCTCCCAGAAGGATTGCCGAGCTGGCAGCCGAATGGTTAGCGCTCTTGCCTTCGGTTCAACAGTTCGTGGGTTCGAATCCCACTTTGGGCATGGATGTTTGTAGTGGTTCGGAATCCACTTTAAGCCGTAAGTCCCGGTCTAATTAGCCCTCGTGTGCAAAAAATGACCGTTGAGCGACAAACAAACAAACTCCCAGAAGGATTGATTATATTATATGTAACATATTACAATAATATTATTATTTCATTGTTACCATTCATCAGTAAGTAATCTTATAAAGTTTAGAAATAGTTTGTAATTGGACATCACACTAAAAAAACCCGTTTGATTTGATTGCCGAAATAAAACTTAAATACAGATAACATTAATCAAAGTATTTAATTTTATCAATATTTAAGTTAAATTAAGAGTGTGTAAGGGAAAGTTTAATCTATTGCTTTGCCTATATTATTTGTTCACAAGATTTTTGATTGGGACATACAGTTTAAAGTAGATTCCGAACCACTATAGTCATCCACACGATGGTGAAAATCGAATCTTCAAATCATTGAACCGTAATCTACAGCGCTGCCCTTTGTCCACCAACTTGGCTTATAAATGTACCAGGTATCATAAGATTATTAAAACTTATACGATTGTATCTTACACTTCTTTGTTCAATATTGGATCGTTGATTTCCTAAATATTTGAGTTTTATTTTTTTACCACTATCACACCCGTATTCTCTTCAACCGCGGAGATGTCAAACCATTTTGGACAATACTGAATATAAAAATTTCTACAATATTCAAAATTTTTCAACTATCTAAGTTTTCAAATTCACCATTTCCATTAGCTCTACGAACAATCTCATATAGAATTTTCTCAATTTTAACTAAATGTAAAATATCAGTTCATTTTGGTTTTATGATCTCAATTTACTAATATCATAATGTCAAATTTGGTACATTTATGACAACATATCTAGCAATAACAGTAGGACTTTATATGATAACAGAAGGAACTATGCGTGCACGCTTAATTTTACATAACTTAATATTGTCAATTTTGAATTTTTTTGCTTTCTATTTCTCTTAAGCCTTAGATTTCAATGCTAAAGAATTGAGATCCCTGCAATATATTTTATTAACCATAAGGATTTTCTTATAAATAAAAATTAATATTTCATTGTCTACTTTTTGCTTAATGATTTGAGCAAAATGATTCCACAGACTATCCTCTGAAACTGAAAAGTAACAATAACTTGCTCACAAATAGTATGTTAATGATTATTTCTATAAATCAATCTTCTTTAAAAGATCAACAACTAAATCTTATTTAGAAACTGCAGGGTATTTCACTAAGTAAAAAATGCAATTGCTTCATTATCTTTCTTTAAACGTGAACCATGAATCATATTAAACAAAGCATTTTTGTTATTTTTCAATAAGTAATTTATTTAGGGACTATAAGACTTGTGGAAACAGCTGAAAACATTGTAGAGTTAGCTTAAATTATCATGGGTCAGCATTTGACATTGATTTTATTTCCACTTTTCTTATATATGTTTTTTGATATATTTGTTTTATATATGTTACATACGAGGGTTACTCTGAAATTTTTAAAATACGCGCAAAAACAGAGAATTTACAAAATAAAAATAACGGTTTAATTTTAAAGTACAAAGTATTTTAACACAGAAGACGATTTTTTACTGACTTACTTCAACTTGTTTAGCGTGCAATAAATTTTAAACAGAAGAGAAAATGGAGTTGACGCGAGAACATTTTTGCGCTATGATTTTCTACGATTTCAAAGCAGGATTAAATCAAGAAGAATGCGTTCAACGGTTGCAATTAGCATTTAGTGATGAATCTCCAGCTCGTGCTACTGTATTCAGATGGTTTAGAGAATTTAGAAGAGGTTGCAATTTTCTTCAGGATGAAGAACACACAGGAAGGCCACCGTCGGCAGTAATCCTGGATAATGTGTGCCTGCCATACGAAAAATGTTAATGGATGATAATCGCTGTACCTATCAAATGATACAGAAGGAACTTAACATTGGATCCGCAGCCATACAAAAAATCATTCATAAAGAATTACATATGAAAAAAGTAGTTTGCCGTTGGGTTCCCCATAATCTAACTGACCATCAAAAAGAGGAGCGTGTCAGAATCAGTAAAGAAACTCTTAATATGCTGAATGATGGTGGACACCGCATCATTTCTAAAATTGTAACAGGTGATGAAACGTACATACCGTTTTTTGACGTTCCAACACGTCAAGAAAGCAAAGTATGGGTCTTTGAAGATGATCCCACGCCGACAATGGTGAAAAAACAACGCGCACTGAAAAAAGTGATGTATGCCGTTTTCTTCAGAAGTACGGGATTGGTCAAAGCCATCAAGTTGGAAGGACAGAAGACAGTAACAGCAAGCTGGTATACCACTAAATGTCTTCCAGAAATTCTACAAGAACTGAATTTTAGGGGACTAATGCTTCACCATGACAATGCATCTTCACATAGAGCCGGATTAACAGTTGAGTTTCTTAAACAAATTAAAGTGATCGAACATCCGCCTTATTCACCTGATGTGCAACTTTTGGTTATTCTTTAATCCAAAAAAGAACTTACATGGACGTCGTTTTCATTCAGAAGAAGAGATTGATGTGGCTATAAATGCAATTTTTTCATCTATTCTAAGAAATGAATGGTTTGAGGCATTTAATCTGTGGAAAATTCGTCTACAAAAGTGCATTGATGTTAGAGGAGACCACTTTGAACACACCTAAAATTTTGTAAGTATAACTTTGAAAACCTAGTTGTATCTCAAAAATTTCAGAGTGACCCTCGTATATATGTGTTATACATATTCTTATATATGTTTTTCTTATAGTTTTCTTTCAAACAAAAAATTGTGAAAATATATTTATCATTTTTTCAATAAGTTAAATTTTTTTCTAACACAATTCTAATTTATAGTGTTTTTTGCTTAAATGAAATATTTAAACAAATATTATATCATTTGTTTATTAAATTTTTAAAAATAACCTTTTAACCCTAATTTGAAAAATATGTGAATGATATATTATTTAGGAAATATATTTTTAACCATTTTCTGCATTAATAATTTAATATATTTCCTTTAATAATAATAATTTGTTATAAAACCCTCATAAGAGGATCATTCTTCGAAATATTAAGAAAGTTGCTACTAAAGCCATCATAAACTTTGCCACACACGTTATCCACAAACGTCTTTCATCTTAAAATTCCCCACATCAAATCTCACTTTAAAAGGAAAAGGATAAATTTATCGCCTCTTAGTGTGGCAACATCAAACAAAATATTGCAAAAAGGAAAAATGATGGGGAATATTCGTGGAAATAGGGAAAATGATTTTGAAAAGAGGAGATTTTTGAAATCTAAAATGTTATTCTTGATCCTCCGAGGCAAGTATTGTTGAAATGCCACTTCTGGCAAGTTATTGAGATGTAATGGCTCTCTAAGTGCGGAGGGGGGCTTACATTTTCCGATAAAACCTCGACCAAAGATATCATGGAACCGACAGTTGAATTCCTGTTATATTGTCAGATAAGAGAAAATTTGCTTTTCTGTTGTATTGTCTGAATTTCAACATCAACTTTCTATTACTGGGATTGAATTTCTATAATCTAGTCTATGCAATATTTATTTACTTTTCTGTTTACGAATTGAAAAGGGCTCATAAAATGTTGCATTAAAATTTATATAAATAATTCATTTTTAAGTTTTATAATGTTTTACGTTAACAGAATATAAATTTTCATAACATTGCATTTTTTTAAACTATTGACAAAAATAAGCTATTTACACAAATTTGTTTCTTAAAAAAATTAAAAACTATATTATAAATGAAATATTTATGTTTCGTGGAATTCCCTATTTACTGAACCGGTTATTTTTATAAAAATAAGTAATTTATAATCATGAATAAAGCTATGGAAAATCGCTGCAAAAGATAAACTAAAAACGTGCAGCGGCATCAATTTATTCACATTCATGTAATATTCGAATTTTTATGTTCGATTCAATTTCGGTCTTCCAATTGAAGAATCCGATATAAAAATATGGAAAAGAATGGAACGTGTAAATTTTATTTATTAAGTTTAGAAATTTTATTTTTACTGCATGAATATGTTAGATTAATAAATAAAAAATGCTTGTTATATAAATTCCTTAACGGTAAAAGAACAAAACAATAAAAACTCAAAAATTGGCGCTATGTTTGATGATCCATAAGAAATTATTATTATTTCATTTTATTATCAAAATTGTTAATAATGATTATAGAAACGGTATTATAATTAATTTGTTTATTAAAATTTCCCATAAATAAAGATAATTTGTAAAAATAAAACTCTGAATTTATTATATATATAATGCTTATTTCTCCATTCTGTAATAAAAATGTTAGTATTTATGCTTTATTTGCCAAAATTTCTATTTTATTTTAGTTGCCTTTACAGTTCATCTGTAGTTTAGATTGCAAGAAAAATTAAGAAATCAATCAAAACTGTAAGTTTAAAATCGTAAAAAATTTAGGTTAAATATTTTTGTAACTTTGAAAACATTCTTGCTAAACATTTTTATCGTTTAATAAAAAAATCTAGAACCAAATGACATATACAATAGTTCTTGGTAACCGAATAATAGTAAATAAGGCTCTTAAAAATTATTTTTATTCAATTCAAAAGTTTCCATCCGGCTTTTTTCCCCAGATAAAGTTGTTAAGTTATGGTAATTGTCTCGTAAATTGATATCTGATTAAGTGATGAGATCGACATCTGAGATAGCTCTATTCCCTTTAAACATTCTTACTACATCATCAGAAGGACATTAGGTACTATAATAGTTTAAACTGTATTGATTCTTTCAGTTTAGTCTTCTTCGGCAAAATAGATATAAAATCACTTACCTCCTGGAAACAAACAAAAGTGGAAAGTATGTTATACTGAGATAAAATATCTTTTGCTAGGTGTTATTTTGTCAACGTTTAGTAAACAGTCTAATGACGGAAAGCAGTTGTAAAGAATTTTAACATCTACCGCGTAAATTGCTTTCTGGAAATACTTTTTACTGACAATAAGTCGCATTCACGTGCTGCATGGGAGGAAATCCAGAAAACTTCCAAGCACCTACTCCGATGCCCATGCATACAGCGAGAAGAAGCACAAAATCCATCTACCGTGGTACAACTGTAGCTGGGACCAAACCTGGGATCTTATATTCCAATGAGCGCTGTTCAATCACCAGGCTACTATGAGCTCTAAGCAGGATGATATTTTCTTATTGTTACTAATCTGTGTATCCAGCCCTTACTAGATGAGATCTATGAGTTTATTCACCCTCAAACAATCATAGGCTAGCATAGGCAGTCTATTGTAGACCGTCGTAGGACAAACCTAGACACCTAAGAATGTGTGCTGGAGAAGCCTGCTGTTGGTTACATTTCGGACAAATTGGATGGGCTTTTAGCTATCTTAGAAGACAAGGGTTCTTAGATGGCCACTAAGAAAGCGGAAGACAGATGTCTGGATGCATCAGTCGAAGTTCATAGCGAGGGATCCATCAGGGGATTTGGGACCAAAAATTTGCTGGAGGTAATAGTCAAGTCAGTATGTTTGCTAACAGAATGCAGCTAAAGTTAAGTCAGACAATTAGAAGTAGCCATAGCCTCCTTGGCAACAATCTTCGGCAAGACACCCACCTCCTCATTACTCCATATGCCTTTTCATACACTGAAGGAAAAGGCTACCTTTGTTGATCCAAAGAATTGAGCTTTGCCTGTATGTGTAATCTTCGGAAAGACACCCACTTCCTCATTACTCCATATGCCTTTTCATACACTGAAGGAAAAGGCTACCTTTGTTGAGCCAAAGAATTGAGCTTTGCCTGTATGTGTAATCTTCGGCAAGACACCCACCTCCTCATTACTCCATATGCCTTTTCATACACTGAAGGAAAAGGCTACCTTTGTTGAGCCAAAGAATTGAGCTTTGCCTGTATGTGTAATCTTCGGCAAGACACCCACCTCCTCATTACTCCATATGCCTTTTCATACACTGAAGGAAAAGGCTACCTTTGTTGAGCCAAAGAATTGAGCTTTGCCTGTATGTGTAATCTTCGGCAAGACACCCACCTCCTCATTACTCCATATGCCTTTTCATACACTGAAGGAAAAGGCTACCTTTGTTGAGCCAAAGAATTGAGCTTTGCCTGTATGTGTAATCTTCGGCAAGACACCCACCTCCTCATTACTCCATATGCCTTTTCATACACTGAAGGAAAAGGCTACCTTTGTTGAGCCAAAGAATTGAGCTTTGCCTGTATGTGTAATCTTCGGCAAGACACCCACCTCCTCATTACTCCATATGCCTTTTCATACACTGAAGGAAAAGGCTACCTTTGTTGAGCCAAAGAATTGAGCTTTGCCTGTATGTGTAATCTTCGGCAAGACACCCACCTCCTCATTACTCCATATGCCTTTTCATACACTGAAGGAAAAGGCTACCTTTGTTGAGCCAAAGAATTGAGCTTTGCCTGTATGTGTAATCTTCGGCAAGACACCCACCTCCTCATTACTCCATATGCCTTTTCATACACTGAAGGAAAAGGCTACCTTTGTTGAGCCAAAGAATTGAGCTTTGCCTGTATGTGTAATCTTCGGCAAGACACCCACCTCCTCATTACTCCATATGCCTTTTCATACACTGAAGGAAAAGGCTACCTTTGTTGAGCCAAAGAATTGAGCTTTGCCTGTATGTGTAATCTTCGGCAAGACACCCACCTCCTCATTACTCCATATGCCTTTTCATACACTGAAGGAAAAGGCTACCTTTGTTGAGCCAAAGAATTGAGCTTTGCCTGTATGTGTAATCTTCGGCAAGACACCCACCTCCTCATTACTCCATATGCCTTTTCATACACTGAAGGAAAAGGCTACCTTTGTTGAGCCAAAGAATTGAGCTTTGCCTGTATGTGTAATCTTCGGCAAGACACCCACCTCCTCATTACTCCATATGCCTTTTCATACACTGAAGGAAAAGGCTACCTTTGTTGAGCCAAAGAATTGAGCTTTGCCTGTATGTGTAATCTTCGGCAAGACACCCACCTCCTCATTACTCCATATGCCTTTTCATACACTGAAGGAAAAGGCTACCTTTGTTGAGCCAAAGAATTGAGCTTTGCCTGTATGTGTAATCTTCGGCAAGACACCCACCTCCTCATTACTCCATATGCCTTTTCATACACTGAAGGAAAAGGCTACCTTTGTTGAGCCAAAGAATTGAGCTTTGCCTGTATGTGTAATCTTCGGCAAGACACCCACCTCCTCATTACTCCATATGCCTTTTCATACACTGAAGGAAAAGGCTACCTTTGTTGAGCCAAAGAATTGAGCTTTGCCTGTATGTGTAATCTTCGGCAAGACACCCACCTCCTCATTACTCCATATGCCTTTTCATACACTGAAGGAAAAGGCTACCTTTGTTGAGCCAAAGAATTGAGCTTTGCCTGTATGTGTAATCTTCGGCAAGACACCCACCTCCTCATTACTCCATATGCCTTTTCATACACTGAAGGAAAAGGCTACCTTTGTTGAGCCAAAGAATTGAGCTTTGCCTGTATGTGTAATCTTCGGCAAGACACCCACCTCCTCATTACTCCATATGCCTTTTCATACACTGAAGGAAAAGGCTACCTTTGTTGAGCCAAAGAATTGAGCTTTGCCTGTATGTGTAATCTTCGGCAAGACACCCACCTCCTCATTACTCCATATGCCTTTTCATACACTGAAGGAAAAGGCTACCTTTGTTGAGCCAAAGAATTGAGCTTTGCCTGTATGTGTAATCTTCGGCAAGACACCCACCTCCTCATTACTCCATATGCCTTTTCATACACTGAAGGAAAAGGCTACCTTTGTTGAGCCAAAGAATTGAGCTTTGCCTGTATGTGTAATCTTCGGCAAGACACCCACCTCCTCATTACTCCATATGCCTTTTCATACACTGAAGGAAAAGGCTACCTTTGTTGAGCCAAAGAATTGAGCTTTGCCTGTATGTGTAATCTTCGGCAAGACACCCACCTCCTCATTACTCCATATGCCTTTTCATACACTGAAGGAAAAGGCTACCTTTGTTGAGCCAAAGAATTGAGCTTTGCCTGTATGTGTAATCTTCGGCAAGACACCCACCTCCTCATTACTCCATATGCCTTTTCATACACTGAAGGAAAAGGCTACCTTTGTTGAGCCAAAGAATTGAGCTTTGCCTGTATGTGTAATCTTCGGCAAGACACCCACCTCCTCATTACTCCATATGCCTTTTCATACACTGAAGGAAAAGGCTACCTTTGTTGAGCCAAAGAATTGAGCTTTGCCTGTATGTGTAATCTTCGGCAAGACACCCACCTCCTCATTACTCCATATGCCTTTTCATACACTGAAGGAAAAGGCTACCTTTGTTGAGCCAAAGAATTGAGCTTTGCCTGTATGTGTAATCTTCGGCAAGACACCCACCTCCTCATTACTCCATATGCCTTTTCATACACTGAAGGAAAAGGCTACCTTTGTTGAGCCAAAGAATTGAGCTTTGCCTGTATGTGTAATCTTCGGCAAGACACCCACCTCCTCATTACTCCATATGCCTTTTCATACACTGAAGGAAAAGGCTACCTTTGTTGAGCCAAAGAATTGAGCTTTGCCTGTATGTGTAATCTTCGGCAAGACACCCACCTCCTCATTACTCCATATGCCTTTTCATACACTGAAGGAAAAGGCTACCTTTGTTGAGCCAAAGAATTGAGCTTTGCCTGTATGTGTAATCTTCGGCAAGACACCCACCTCCTCATTACTCCATATGCCTTTTCATACACTGAAGGAAAAGGCTACCTTTGTTGAGCCAAAGAATTGAGCTTTGCCTGTATGTGTAATCTTCGGCAAGACACCCACCTCCTCATTACTCCATATGCCTTTTCATACACTGAAGGAAAAGGCTACCTTTGTTGAGCCAAAGAATTGAGCTTTGCCTGTATGTGTAATCTTCGGCAAGACACCCACCTCCTCATTACTCCATATGCCTTTTCATACACTGAAGGAAAAGGCTACCTTTGTTGAGCCAAAGAATTGAGCTTTGCCTGTATGTGTAATCTTCGGCAAGACACCCACCTCCTCATTACTCCATATGCCTTTTCATACACTGAAGGAAAAGGCTACCTTTGTTGAGCCAAAGAATTGAGCTTTGCCTGTATGTGTAATCTTCGGCAAGACACCCACCTCCTCATTACTCCATATGCCTTTTCATACACTGAAGGAAAAGGCTACCTTTGTTGAGCCAAAGAATTGAGCTTTGCCTGTATGTGTAATCTTCGGCAAGACACCCACCTCCTCATTACTCCATATGCCTTTTCATACACTGAAGGAAAAGGCTACCTTTGTTGAGCCAAAGAATTGAGCTTTGCCTGTATGTGTAATCTTCGGCAAGACACCCACCTCCTCATTACTCCATATGCCTTTTCATACACTGAAGGAAAAGGCTACCTTTGTTGAGCCAAAGAATTGAGCTTTGCCTGTATGTGTAATCTTCGGCAAGACACCCACCTCCTCATTACTCCATATGCCTTTTCATACACTGAAGGAAAAGGCTACCTTTGTTGAGCCAAAGAATTGAGCTTTGCCTGTATGTGTAATCTTCGGCAAGACACCCACCTCCTCATTACTCCATATGCCTTTTCATACACTGAAGGAAAAGGCTACCTTTGTTGAGCCAAAGAATTGAGCTTTGCCTGTATGTGTAATCTTCGGCAAGACACCCACCTCCTCATTACTCCATATGCCTTTTCATACACTGAAGGAAAAGGCTACCTTTGTTGAGCCAAAGAATTGAGCTTTGCCTGTATGTGTAATCTTCGGCAAGACACCCACCTCCTCATTACTCCATATGCCTTTTCATACACTGAAGGAAAAGGCTACCTTTGTTGAGCCAAAGAATTGAGCTTTGCCTGTATGTGTAATCTTCGGCAAGACACCCACCTCCTCATTACTCCATATGCCTTTTCATACACTGAAGGAAAAGGCTACCTTTGTTGAGCCAAAGAATTGAGCTTTGCCTGTATGTGTAATCTTCGGCAAGACACCCACCTCCTCATTACTCCATATGCCTTTTCATACACTGAAGGAAAAGGCTACCTTTGTTGAGCCAAAGAATTGAGCTTTGCCTGTATGTGTAATCTTCGGCAAGACACCCACCTCCTCATTACTCCATATGCCTTTTCATACACTGAAGGAAAAGGCTACCTTTGTTGAGCCAAAGAATTGAGCTTTGCCTGTATGTGTAATCTTCGGCAAGACACCCACCTCCTCATTACTCCATATGCCTTTTCATACACTGAAGGAAAAGGCTACCTTTGTTGAGCCAAAGAATTGAGCTTTGCCTGTATGTGTAATCTTCGGCAAGACACCCACCTCCTCATTACTCCATATGCCTTTTCATACACTGAAGGAAAAGGCTACCTTTGTTGAGCCAAAGAATTGAGCTTTGCCTGTATGTGTAATCTTCGGCAAGACACCCACCTCCTCATTACTCCATATGCCTTTTCATACACTGAAGGAAAAGGCTACCTTTGTTGAGCCAAAGAATTGAGCTTTGCCTGTATGTGTAATCTTCGGCAAGACACCCACCTCCTCATTACTCCATATGCCTTTTCATACACTGAAGGAAAAGGCTACCTTTGTTGAGCCAAAGAATTGAGCTTTGCCTGTATGTGTAATCTTCGGCAAGACACCCACCTCCTCATTACTCCATATGCCTTTTCATACACTGAAGGAAAAGGCTACCTTTGTTGAGCCAAAGAATTGAGCTTTGCCTGTATGTGTAATCTTCGGCAAGACACCCACCTCCTCATTACTCCATATGCCTTTTCATACACTGAAGGAAAAGGCTACCTTTGTTGAGCCAAAGAATTGAGCTTTGCCTGTATGTGTAATCTTCGGCAAGACACCCACCTCCTCATTACTCCATATGCCTTTTCATACACTGAAGGAAAAGGCTACCTTTGTTGAGCCAAAGAATTGAGCTTTGCCTGTATGTGTAATCTTCGGCAAGACACCCACCTCCTCATTACTCCATATGCCTTTTCATACACTGAAGGAAAAGGCTACCTTTGTTGAGCCAAAGAATTGAGCTTTGCCTGTATGTGTAATCTTCGGCAAGACACCCACCTCCTCATTACTCCATATGCCTTTTCATACACTGAAGGAAAAGGCTACCTTTGTTGAGCCAAAGAATTGAGCTTTGCCTGTATGTGTAATCTTCGGCAAGACACCCACCTCCTCATTACTCCATATGCCTTTTCATACACTGAAGGAAAAGGCTACCTTTGTTGAGCCAAAGAATTGAGCTTTGCCTGTATGTGTAATCTTCGGCAAGACACCCACCTCCTCATTACTCCATATGCCTTTTCATACACTGAAGGAAAAGGCTACCTTTGTTGAGCCAAAGAATTGAGCTTTGCCTGTATGTGTAATCTTCGGCAAGACACCCACCTCCTCATTACTCCATATGCCTTTTCATACACTGAAGGAAAAGGCTACCTTTGTTGAGCCAAAGAATTGAGCTTTGCCTGTATGTGTAATCTTCGGCAAGACACCCACCTCCTCATTACTCCATATGCCTTTTCATACACTGAAGGAAAAGGCTACCTTTGTTGAGCCAAAGAATTGAGCTTTGCCTGTATGTGTAATCTTCGGCAAGACACCCACCTCCTCATTACTCCATATGCCTTTTCATACACTGAAGGAAAAGGCTACCTTTGTTGATCCAAAGAATTGAGCTTTGCCTGTATGTGTAATCTTCGGCAAGACACCCACCTCCTCATTACTCCATATGCCTTTTCGTACACTGAAGGAAAAGGCTACCTTTGTTGATCCAAAGAATTGAGCTTTGCCTGTATGTGTTTGCTGGGTAAAGCGGGAATGGCCTTCCCGTCTTGGGTGACCCTACCAGGAGAATATTCACCAGATGTATTTAACGTATTCCACCCAGTGGCACCCCATCGCTACAATGAGATAACCTACTAGAACTAGAAACGGGTGACATTTTAAAAGCATACTTATAATAAGAAAAATTATATAAATTGAAAAAAAATAAAAATATTTGCTTGTGTTAACAAACGCCCACAATAATTTATAGCAAATGGAAAGAATCGATTTTTATATGTTCCAGTATTTGTTGACTTCATTTTTATACAAGACAAAATAGTTTTTCTTATCTAACAGCATCCTGGTGGATTTATTATAGTTTGATCTGTTAACAGTAAAATTATTATGTAAATTAGTTAAGCGGTCTTGATATCATTGAAAATTTACTGAAAATTAAATAATATTTCTTTTGATGATGTGTAGTGGATTTCTAATATTTAACTAAAAGATGTACATGCAAGAAAGCGATATCAAAACTTCCGTTGTTTAACCGTGGTTAATATTGAATTTGTGATTTTCTACCATGAATAGCGCTTTAAGTCAATGAAGGGGATAAATTGTTTAAATGAATAAGAATACAAAAATAACTGATGAAAAATTATAAAATAAAAAATATTAATTCTACTCTCATTAGATTATGATAAATCTGCGCTCTTCGTAGTTAAAAATACCAGATTTAAATATAGCCATTGTTAAATAACGGTTGGTTAATGGTTATTTTTGATATCTACGCGTACATCAATAAAGATGCGTATTTAGAAGCTTTTCAGGCTTCCATCTTTATTATTTGAAGAAAAAAGTCTCCCACATGCATCCTTGTAAGCAAAATGCAATAAATGTGCTAACCATTCAGTTGCCATTTTGACTTAAGAAAGCATAGGATGCATTTAATCAAATTTATTTTTGTAGACATTTCTATATAAAAAAATTTGCAAAAAATAT
>JAJQOW010002743.1:0-13125 GCA_037975125.1 Latrodectus hesperus
CGAAGATATTTATTGCCATAAATATGTATTCTATCTGTTTCTAGTGGAAATGTACAAATGCAAATTTTAGCTAAGAGTATATATATATATATATATATATATATATATATATATATACAGTAAGACCCCGCTTAACGCGGGGGATACGTTCCATCAAAATAGAGCGTAATGCGAAACAGCTCTAAACGAGGCTATCTTTACATGTAAATATTGGGGTTAGGGGAAGATGGCTAGGAAATTGGTTAGGTATTAAATTTAAAAAGTATGTTTTTTTAATAAAAATAAAATAAAACATTTATTTCTTAAAGCCCAAATTAATACCACATTATTATTTCTTGCAAAAATAAAAACAAAATATAAATAACAAAACGAATATTCTTTAAAAAAAAAACAAATAAAATTTTAAGTCAGTCATATTTAGTTAGCCTTCCGCGTTTTCAGTGTTCTGCCTTTTTGTGACAAAAGCATCTAATGTTGTTTGCCTTTTTCATTTGCGTTGTTCTTTTAAAAGATCTTCATAAACGGATAGAGCATCTCTAACACCACGCCTTACTTTTGAGCTCCTGTCAAAATTCGGATCATTTTCAATGAATTGATCCATTATTTAAGTTATGATAGATAAACTCCTTTTTACAAACGCCATCGAAAGTTCTTTTTGCTCTTTTTCTGAATCACTGCTGTCAACATTTTTGTTTTCTTCTTGTTCAGTAAATTCCTTGAGCTCATCATTAGAAAGACTAGCCGCTGCTTCTTGAATTATTTCTTCGACATCTTCCACATTTACCCCTTCAAATCTGGTTTGCTTCGTTAATTTCACTATCTCTTCCACTATTTCATCCACATCGACAGAGTGTCCAACGTCATCGCTCTTACTTAAATCCTGCCAAATATTTTTCCATACTCCTTTCAAAGATCTTTCTGTTACCTCATTCCAAGAAAAGCCTATGTTTTCTACAGCATCCACGATGTTGTAGTTTTTCCAAAATTCTCTTATGGACTGGTTCTCTTCTCCGTCTGTTTTTTCAAACATTTGTTTAAAGGTTCGCCGCAAGTAATAAGCCTTAAAATTTGATATTACGCCTTGGTCCATTGGTTGAATTAAGGCAGTTGTGTTAGGCGGCAAGAAAACCACTTCGACAGGAATGCATGTTGTTAAGTCTGATAAATTTATGATAGATTGGCTTGGAGCATTATCAATAAAATAGTGCTTTTAGTTCAAGTTTTTTTTTTAATTTCGCAATAACGTTTAACAGACGGACAGAAATGTTCAGTGAACCAATCCTGGAAAATTTTCGCAGTTATTCATGATTTTTTATTAGACTCCCAAATTACAGGTAAAGTTGATTTAGATATGCCTTTCATCGCTCTTGGGTTTTTGGAATGGTAAATTAGTAATGGTTTTAATTTAAAATCTCCGCTTGCGTTAACACCTAGTAGAATAGTAAAGCGATCTTTTGTAGCTTTAAATCCTGGTGCCCGTTTCTCTTCACGGAAAAGAAATGTTCGTTTCGGCATTCTTTTCCAAAACAAGCCTGTTTCATCAACATTAAAAACCAATTCTGGAGGATAGTTTCCTGCTTCAATTATTTTTTTTAATATCGCTGGAAATTCAACCGCCGCTTTTGTATCACCACTTGCTGCTTCTCCTGTAATCTTTATGTTGTGAAGGTTATTTCGATGTTTAAATCTATTAAACCATCCTCGACTAGCAACGAAAGTTTCACTTGTGTCAATTGTCTCAGCCTGAATGTAATTAAAAATTCTTCTAGCTTTTTCCATTATGATAGATTGGCTTAATGGCATATTGCGGTCAATTTCGTCGTCAATCCATATAGACAGTCGTTTTTCCATTTCCTCTATGATATTATTTCTAGAACGGGTAATTCTAGTTGCAGAGCTTGACGTAGTTGCTGATGACAGTATTTTTTCTTTATTCTTCATGATGGTCCTTATTGTTGAAGTTGGCAAATTCAATGAAGCACTGATTAGAGTTTGACGTTCACCAGAATCTAATGTTCTAATCACTTCCATTTTAGTTTTGAGTGAACTGCTTTTTCTGGTTGCTTTCTTTTCTTTTTCATTATCACCCGTAGTGAAAACTAAAGATCAAAATATTTGACATTGTAATATAGTATTAAAAATGTAAATTAATACCTATTTACAATAATGTCTACAAATGTTTCCAATAGTAAAATTATGTCTGTACAATACCGCACCAAACAAGAAACACAAGTACACTCTTTCGGATATGTATTTGAAACCTATCATAGCATTATATTTCGGGGAGTCCCCGTATGCTGCGAGCGATTTCGTGGAATCCCCGGGTTGAAATAAAAGAGCGCTAAACAGAAACAGCGTTAAGCGAGGTCTAACTGTATATATATATATATATATATATATATATATATATATATATATATATATATATATATATATATATATATATATATATATATATATATACATACATATATATATATATACATATATATTTACATATATATATATACATACATATATATATACATATATATATACATACATATATATATACTTATATATATACATATATATATACATACATATACATATATATATATACATATATATATATACATATATATGTACATATATATACACATGTATATAAATATATACACGAGCTATTTTATTAAAATTTTCTGTGATCATTATTTCAGTTGAAAACATCATAAGCTTTCTTGTAATTACTTTGTTCATTTGTTTCTCATTTGATTCATTTCCTATATTAATCACCTGCTTCGCCATGTGGCAGAAAATAAATTGAAACTTTGACAACAGTACCCTTTAATCAAGGAAATTCATTAACTTGAAACCAAATACAATCAAGGAAAGAAGTGATTAGTTATTAATCTATCTTTTTCTGCTTACAAAACTTTGGTTTGCTGAAAGCAATGCATGTAAGCATGAATAGTATCATAAAATTTTAACATATTATAATATGTTAAAATTTTGAAAGAATGCATTTAATTTGAATAAAATTAAATAAATTAGAAATCATCGGGATATGAATATGGAATTGATATAAGAGTTCAGAGAAGAAAAGTATGATCATTTATCCTTTTTAATTCCTGAATCAAAAGAAAATTGATAACTTACGTCGGGAATGGATCATTTAACGTCTTTTTTTAAGTATATTTTTACCATTTTTTATAAGATTTACTGTAGCTAACCAGTTCCTTTATGTATAATGTTGTTTTAATTTTATCATTATTTGACACTAGTTAGAGGAATGACTCTCAAAAAAGGCTAATGCAAAATATTCACACATTTTTTGCTTCATTATCTTGTATAATGAATTTTATAGAAAATACATTGCTGACCACCCAATTTGCAACACCAAGGAAGACAAGAGATATGACAAATTTATTTTGTAGGTAATATGTTTACCGAGTATCAAATGATTAAATTTATTGTCTTCTGTGAAATGTGGTTACTGCTAAAGCAAAAAGTAGCAAAAAGAAAGTAGCTGCCATTGTTGGAGATCACCGCTGCCACACGCGTCGGCATTGATTCAAAGAGACTTTGGATGTGTTCTTGGGGTACAGCAGGACAAGTAGAGCTTCCACACATTGCCAAAGTTGATATTGCGTGGCAGCTGGGGATGTTTTCTGGGTCAATCTATGAGCAAACATAGACCACATGTTTTTTAACTTCGAAAGATCCGGAAAAGGATCTAGCCGAAGAAGCAATTCAATATGGCGATTGACGAAGAATCCTTGGACAATACGCTTACAAGTGTGGTAACGAATTATCCTGTTGAAATATAGCTGTGGGCCAACCCTGAAGGTAAGGAAGGAAAATTGGCTTTAACACCTCGGAGATGTAGCGCTGGCCGCTTAAATCATACAATGCGTACTAGAGGAGAGCGAGAGTGGTAGCCAATACCGCCTCATACCATAATACCAGGTGCAGAACCAGTGTGGCTGTGCATAACGCAGCTGTTCAACATCTTCTCTCCACAGTATCTCAAGATTCGAATGTGACCATTGTGGTATTGCAGACAGAAGTGAATTTTTCAAGTTGATGCAATTTAATTAAGAAGCAGTGTTGCAGACACAATTTCATTCCATTCTGCCATCCTCATCCTTCTTTGATTGCACCATTGGTGGCGGAGACGTTTGTAGTTCTGCGTCAAAGGTTGACGAAGTAATGGAAGTATTGCGAACTGGCCAATCTGCTGTAAGCGACATCGAGTGTTACGCACAGACGCTGGATAATGCGTTACAGACTAAATGTGCTCTACTATGATATATGATGTGCCTGAGCGACTCATCACTGCCATGTGCAACATTTACTTGTCATCACGTGAAGTGGTGCACAGTTCAATGATAATCATACAGTTTAATGATAATAATATAATATAATCCGGGTAAAAATTCTCATTGTATTTATTTTTACGCTGTTTACTTTGATATCTCACAAACCTTAGCAGAATAACATGCCTCTACATTTCTTTTCTCTACATAACAGCAAAACTTATTCCTAAGTAAACAATCCCCATTACTGTGAGACTGGTTTTCTGTTAATCTATCAGTTGTTATTCAGTACAGTACTCGCCTATTTTCCTCAAAGTTTTGCCACCATCAAAAAAACCATTTCACTGAAATTTCATTTGATTCAGTAGTTCAAATTTGTATTACGTTTGTGTTTCAAATGAGCATATATATATATATATATATATATATATATATATATATATATATATATATATATATATATATATATATATATATATATATATATATATATATATATATATATATATATATATATATATATATATATATATATATATATATATATATATATATATATATATATATATATATATATATATATATATATATATATATATATATATATATATATATATATATATATATATATATATATATATATATATATATATTTATATATATTTATATATATATATATATATATATATATATATATATATATATATATATATATATATATATATATATATATATATATATATATATATATATATATATATATATATATTTATATATCCCCGGATCAACAGAAGGTGCGTCTCACCTCCTCCTTTTATTCGTCAGACATTATGAGGATAAATAACAACAACAACTTGCAACACATTTTAGTCACTTTCCATAAGAATGTTTAAATATAGTTATCAATAGAACACTTTTATATTTCTCCCATAGAATTTTTTACAGTGTTTATAAATAAAATATAAATAAATTTTGATAGTCTTTCTTTTTATCCAAGTTAAACTTCCAATAAATATCTTACATACAGCTTTATAAAACAATTGTAAGCAATTAAAATAATTATAAAAATGAATAATTTTGTTGAATGTTTACACAAAAATATTGTGAGTTTCTTATAAAATATGATGAATTTCCAATTAATCACATCCTGTCCATCACATGATGAATTTCCTGTTAATTTTATTAATTTACTTTATTAATTTAAGGAAATTCGTAGCAATCAAATAAAAAATCATTTGAACTTGATCTATTATTATGTTGTCTACTTTTAAAATATTATACATAATTACAATAAGAATTTTTCTATATTATAGTGGTTTTTTTTCACTATTCAAATAATTATGTTTCTATGTTAAATTTGTTTAAACATAGAAATCATTTCGTTAAATAGTAACTGCACTTAATCACAATGAAAGTAAAATATATTAATATTTTCAGTGAAAAATTTTTTTCAAAGGAAACAAATTATATTAATCTTATGTATATATACTATGTATATAAATTTTGCGCATTTATAATAAAGGCTATAAATTACAGAAATTTTCAATAAATTTTCTTAAAAAGTATTATTTATAATAATTTTGAATGATAACTAAAAAAATATCACAACTATTAGTTTCAAATGATACCAACAGAGTAGGTAATAATCTTTTGACAATAACAAGGAAGTATTAAGATTATTTGTTTTATTTGTTCTCATTTTAAATACAATTTTCATTACACAGCAGGTAACTTTATCAGAGGTTTTGAGGTCTTCCATGCTTAAAGGAGTTTCCATAATAAGTTTTTTTTAAATGTTACACAAGAGGAAGTTTTCTAAAAATCTTAAATATCTTCCCATAGAACATCTAGATAGATAAGACGCAACATTCATTGACTCATTATTCAAGTGCTTATCATCCTAATTATTCACTCCTACATCTGTTCCTTCTAATCCTGATTAATTATTCTAAGTATTATATTATTTCAGGTTCCTTTAATGCTAAAGTAGATCAAATTATTAACCAGTCATCTGGGTCTTCGTTTTAAGTTATTCAAAGTTGTCTCGAAATTATTTTTAAGCTGCAACTTTATTTTTACTTTAAATTTAATGTATGGAACATTTTAATATTTTTCTCTATTGTTTCGTCGGTATCAGGTGCAAAATGCGTTCATATTTCTGGAAATATTACGTGGAATGATTTCTTGACAAAAGCGAAATATGCTTCGAGGGAATTTATTGAAAAATTAGAACCCTATGTTTTAGAACATTACCCATTTGAGGAAGTGGGTGAAAAATGTACGAGATGTCTCATCCGGTTTGTAAATGGATTGAAAGATTGGGAATCATGGGCAGTGCGAAGTAAGTATGCAAGCATTTTAGGAAAGTATTAAAACAAGAAATGCCATTTTAATTCTTCAGTAGAGTTTATTAAAAATTTGATGTAGGTTACACAGGTCAAATGCATTAATTATATTTGATTAGAAATTGTGTATTTGATGTAAACCTTAAATGTGCCTCTGCTTTTTTAAATACTTTTGGCATGAATGATATAAATAAAATCGATATATTTATTTAGCTATATTTTAATATTACAGAAATTAAAACTATTCATATAGTTATAATTTTGATATAATTTTTATTTAGTTCATTCTTAAAGAATTCATTCTTTGTTAGTCAAGAAATTCATTATTCAGAAAGAAAAATTAATGTTTGCAATTACCTAAAAATATATAAAAATAATTAAGAAATGAAATAAAATACTCAATCTTTAAATCAAGAAAAATTTAATTAATAATTTATTTATTCGAGAGTTATTCAACAACATGCTTCTCCAAATTAAATTTGGAGTTATTCCCCAATATTTTTAACTATTTTTCCCTTATCTGAATTGAAAAATCAAAATTTCTAAGTTTCTTCATCTTCAGTTAGTTGTGAGTTTTAATTTTAATTATCATAAGATAAAACAAGAATATTCCCGTATACCTTGAAATTCCAAAGGGATTATTAAACCTTTGAAACTGTACCCATCTGCATGATTTCTTACGTATGTTCCCGATTATCAGCAACATCATTTGTCACTCAATGAGATTTACTTGCACTGCATGTAATTAAGAGTATATATTATTTATATCGATGATTAGTACCCCTGTTTTAAACTACTTATTAAATATTGTAACTAAGGGATTCAAACAAGATAAGCAATACTTTACTATCAAAGTTGATATTCATGTAATTTGGATACAGGTGTATCTACACACATAGATGAAAATCATTGATAAATATACAAATCTGTTATAAGTACTGTTGCCATCTACAGAAAAAAATAAAAATATTTTATGCAAATACTTAAAGGTAATAAGAAAGGGAATTATCAATCTAGATAATTTAGAATGAAACTATTCTAAATATTTTAAGCCAGTATGATGAATTTTATATTCAAAACTCCTTACTGAAAAACTCGGGAAACCCAAAGATGCCGAGTATCCAAATGCTATCAGCCGTCTTGGCCAGCAGCGGCCTACTTATTGACGGAGCCAGCAAGGGCTAGCAATACCATACGCTGTTGGTCCAACACTGGGTGGTCAGTGATGTCAGGTGGTCAGCGTGTGGCGCATTTATAGCCGGTACATGCCCGTATATAGTTATCCATCGGCCCTTTGCTGTTTGGCTGGTGGTAGGCTGATTAAAGTCTATTTCTACAGTCAAAAATGGAATTCATTTTTATCAGCTAATAATTAATATATTGTTAAAGTTAAAATAGAAGTAATCGAAATCCATTCAATTAATGTTGTATCTATTTTGGTTATTTTAAAATAAGCAAAATGTTCTCTCTATATTATTGTCAAATGACATTAAATGCATTTTTACTTCTTAAGTATGCAGAAAGATTTCAAAAAAGAGGAATTACTAACTAATTTTAGCAGCAGACAATGTCATCCAGTTATTTTTTTAAAAATAATTTTACAAGTTTATTTTTATTTATATAATTTTTATACTCTATATTTATTTTTAAAATAATTTTTTTCGTTAAAGAATTTTATTATTTATAAAATTATTTTTCAAAAATTCTTGTGAATACAAATGTTAATTAGTTTCTAAAATTTGAATCTGAAGGAATAAAAAATTACCAATTATTGTCTTATGATAATTTTATAAAATTATTTTAAAGCACACATATATTTTCTTAGTATATTAAAATAAAAAGATTAATGCTATTTATTATATGTATTATTGTTGTGTGTTAATTCTTATAAGTGTAATTTGTTCTGAATATTTATTTATGTATTTAGAGTTTTGGAATTAAAAGTCAGGAAGTGCGATTAGTACAAATATTAATATATTAATGGAAGTAATATTTTTATTTATGATGACACACAAAATAAAATAAAAAGGTATCAACAATTTTTTTATTTACATTTGAAAATAAATTTACAGAATGTTTTTCAACATTTTTTAATTTACACGTTTTTTTCATTCATTTCGTCCACGTTTCGAATTAGCACTGAGAAAGAAATTTCTCAGTGCTGGACAAATTTAGTTTTAATTCTTTAAAATCCACTACCAGTTTCTTTACAACAAATAGAAAGCTGTAAAATTACCAGCCTAGGATTTTTCTGAACAACCAACCTCTCTTAGTGGATAAATATCCAAAATACCTGGGTTTTGTTATGGACCCTAAGATTACAAGCAATAAGAACATCGACCATCTTGTAGAAAAATGCAGAAAATGCAGAAAATGCAGAAAAATCCTGAAATATATATCTGGACGCTACTGGTTAGCAGAAGCATTTACGCTTAGAAATACTTACATCACGCTCTTAAGACCCATCCTGGAGTATGGCTTCCCAGTTTACTGCTGTGCTTCTAAGACTAGCCTTCAGAAGCTTGAGCGAATTCAACTGAGCGCATCTCGGATTATTACTGGTCTTCGAAACAGCTGTCCTAACGACATTGTTCTATACGAGGCGAATTTGCTACCACTCAGTCCCAGAAGATACTCAAATCTTGTGAAGTATTTTAATAAACTCTTTAGTTATGGCTCCCAAAATCGAACCTCTGACTTTCTCAGTGGCTGGAATAATAACCAGAGACTAAGAAGAAAAGTCCCCTTAGTCAGATAGCCGGTGATAATGTTATCTCCAATACTGTAGAGTCGCATTCCTTGAACCCATGCATTGACCCATCTGAGGGTCTTAATGTGGTATATTTTCACCCTAATCTTCCTATCGAAGTTAACAAGTCTTCAGATTTTCCTGAGTACCTAAGGCAACTTGGTCTTGAGTTGATCAACAATATTCATGATGAAGCTGTGCTTATTTACACGGATGGTAGCAGAAATGACAGGACTTGTTCCGGTAGTGGGGTATTTATTAAGTATCAAACCGAATCCCACCATATCTCAATCAGAAAACCCGACGGTTGTTCCGTCTTTCGTAGTGAACTTATTGCAATTAATGTGGGTCTTGATACGGTTCTTTCTCTCCCTGGGAATGAGGAAATCTGGATTTTGTTGGGCAGCCGGAGCGCTATCCAGCATCTTACTAACTGGCACAGAGTCCGTGATAATGCAGGAGTAGCTATCTTGGACAAGCTTAGACGGCTCTCCTCATCTCGTGAGATTTACTAACAGTGGATCCCTTCCCACGTACACCTTGCGGGTAACGAATTGGCTGATGCCCTAGCAAAAAGAGGTACTGACGAGCCTTTGCTTACTCTGGCGACTCTTACCTATACTGAACTATACTCTAGGCATAAAGGCCTTGTTCGGTCTGCATTTGTCATTCCCCCTGTGCACCATTGGTATGAGGGTAATCGTCCCGGTGGATCTCTATCCCTCCGGTGCAGCAGACAGGAACAAACTACAATAACACGTTTTGGAATTGGCCACCGGAGATCATTGACATTTAACAACAAAGAAAAGGAATTTCCAATTTGCGTTAAGTGTTCCAAAAACCAAGCCACTCTGGATCATATCCTTGAGTGCTTGGGACTCGATAAAGAAGATCTTCTGGAGCGACCATTATTGGTCATTGATTTCCTGAGAGTGTGCAATGTCATAGACTTGGTCTAGCGCTGCTAGACAACAGGGATCAGCAACAACAACAATAAGAAATTTCTTTATAAAGTTTTCACTTTGTTGTAACTCTCTCATCATCTCATTATCTCTGAAGATAAAAAAACAATACAGACGACAAATTTACTGTCAATATTCGAAAAAAAATTTATATTGAATATATAAAAAATTATTAAGAAAAGATAGAAATGTAGAATGTAGAAAAGATAAACTGATTCGATTAATTACAAAATGGAACCACCAGGATGTTTATCAATAACAACCCATGAAAAAGAAGAGAAAATTAAGTTGATATGGGTACATAATTCAGATAAAACTTCATGTACAACACTTATTTCCACATATTTAAGCATTATTTCACAATATTATCCATTTGAATAAGGAGAATACAGCAAAACTACTTTTACACTTACAATATTTTATAATTAAATTTACAATCAAAGAATAAAAAGCCAAGCACTTGAATAGTTAAAATAACCAAACAAATTTATATATATATATATATATATATATATATATATATATATATATATATATATATATATATATATATATATATATATATATATATATATATATATATATATATATATATATATATATATATATATATATATATATAAATGTTTACTTCCCCACCTTGGCTGGGAAAGTCTATAATAGTGATGATTTTCATTCAGAATTAATATCTCATAAAATTGGAATACTGATAGTATGAAAAAAATGTTACTATGGATTCCTTTTATTTAATTTATTTTTTTGCCTTTAAAAAAAGCGGAAATGGTAATTATTTGTAACATGTATATGATTATTGTTATTTTAATATGTATACATTTTAAAAATAACACTAAGAAGCAAATGAAAAATTGACATTTATTCATTTTGATAAGTGTTTGATTATAAATAGAGGCAAACAAATGGGTTAATTGAAAGTAATTATATCTAAATTACTTAATTGAAATTCTGAACATTTGAATTTAAAAATTCAGTGTGATGTTTTAAACATAATCTTAACTTATAATCTTAACTTGAAATAGGATTTTCAAGATTATAATAACAGAATGTAATAAATCAACACATACTTTATTTTATAGTTTAAAAAATCATACTCTAAAATAATAAAAAATCGTTAACAATATATCAATGATTATCAAATTATTTGCGACAAATAATTAGAAGCATAGATAAGTAAAGTTCATAGTAATTATAATTTGCACTGATGAATTTTGAGAGAAATACCCAATCTGAAATTATTTATACAATATTCTATGATGAATATTATGAGCTTCGAATTTTAGGCTTTTTTTCACGAGTGTTGTTTCTCTAATTGATGGAAAAAATTATGTCAAGTAATTAAAAAGATTTACAAGTTTTATATCACAAATAATTTACATAAAATTATGCTTTAAAGTTATGAAAATAAAATTACAAATTATTTACAAGTAAAAGGTTTTACGTAACTTTTTAATTCTTATTTTATACAAAGCATTAAATTTATAATTAGTCCAATATAACTAGGAATTAAATAATTAATTCTGGGCTAGTTTTAATTGGTGCAATTTAAATCTGAGTGGGAAGATGCTAGAAACACTACGAGCTTAAAAGCTAATGTATAAAACGAAATGTTAGCAAGTAGGCATCAATTGATAAATCCATAATTTGTTACTTTATTTAAAAAATATTAACTATATTTACTTGTAAATATTATTTATAATTACAATTATTTCCAAATAGTATATTTATTACATTTAATTATATTAAAATTAAATTTATATACTTACTAATGTCATTTACAAATATTAATTACAATAATTTGTTAATATAAATAATTTAAAAAATTCGTAACACGAGGAAATAAATCATCTGATTGTGATTCCCAATGATATGGAAAAATATTAAGGAAAATATATGTATTTATGCTAAGATGGCATCAATGATCAAGGCTTCACTTGAGCATAAAATACCCATTAAAAGAGATAGTGTTCATCACAATTATACCACTTAAGAGATATGAATTTTTAAATATGAAATTGAAATAAATACATAATTTTTACTAAATATTTAAAAAAGGAAACTAAATGAATATAAAAGTAATTTAAATTTTTAGAAAAGTAAAATTAATCTCTTAAATAAGTTTGATTTTACATTTCTCAGTGAGGCTTACAGTAAATGCATATCAAAACTAAACAAAACATTGCGAAGATTGCTTTATTTATCAGAATGTTTCATGGATATTCTTTTTTGCATTCATAAAATAAAGCTTTTTTTTAAATGAGTTAAAACTTATTTGCCAACAAAATTATAAAACGTGTTATTTTTTAAAATTTATACAATTGATCAATTTACATATTCAGAAACTACATAATTTTGAGAATTAAATTTTAAATTTCCAGTGTTATACAAAAAAATTGCTTTTGGAAAGAGAAACGTATTTTACTTTGAATATATATATATATATTCTGTAGAACTGTATATATATATATATATATATATATATATATATATATATATATATATATATATATATATATATATATATATATATATATATATATATATATATATATATATATATATATAGAATAAGTGCGGGATATAGTAGAAGAAGTGTGAGTATGCAAATTTTTTTCCACGTCTGATCATCACGTGATAGCGTTCATAAGAGCTTTAAAGGTTTTGACGCATGTGGACAGCTGTTGTTTCAAGTCAAAGTTTTACAGGTAAGATTTTATAGACGAGTTTGAAATTTTTGGCATGTCTTCCCGACATCC
>JAJQOW010002744.1:0-13048 GCA_037975125.1 Latrodectus hesperus
TATGGCTACTGAAGACATTCAAGAATTATTAGTGGAAGAAGTTGACGTAGCGGATTTGATGGAAATGGCATCCCTGGATGCAAATCAAATACATTTTGAGGACGCTAGCTCTGATGAAGATTGTGCAGTTAAGAATTTAACATTAAAAGAATTACAAGAAGGCCTATGCTTAGCGGAAAATCTCGAGTCATTTTTCTTGAAAACAGACCCTTCCACGGAAAGAAGTCGAAAATTCAAAAGGGAGCTGCAAAACTGTTTAGCTCCATACCGCGAAATTTACAATGACCTAGTAAGAACTAGTCAGCAAAGTTCGATTACAGATTTTTTTAAGAGGGGAAAACATACAAAAACTTTAAATAGAGAAAAAAGTTCTGAAAGTGAAGGCGATATCGTTCCACCCAATAAACGTCCTCGGTTGATTGTACTGAGCAGTGACGACGAATAAATTCATTAAATTGCGTTAGATTAAAATATTTTTTTTCTTACTTTGTGTTGGATATACATTTATTATTTAATAAAAATTAAGTTGTTTATGTCGAATTAAAAAAATATTTGTTTTTAATAAGTTTTTGGAACGTAACCCCCCTTTTTGTACTAGTTCTGGGTCTCATACAACACGATTTCACACAACACGGCATTTTCTAGGAACCTAACTACCGTGTTATAGGAGGGTTACCTGTACTCAAAGCACTCTCTGAGGATGATTGCTCTCGATATTGCTGCGGATGAATTTGCTGATTTGTCACATAAAATGATTGGTAGAAAATATTTGACAGAAATTATTTTTAGAAAGTTGATTTCTTATATGATTTAAAAGATGAGTCGATTTTTTTTCGGACATTTTTAGGTTCCATTTATTTACTTATAATGAATTCAATTTTTTCCTGCATGCTTTTTTTATGTCTTCTAATGATCCTTCGTATAAAATGGGACATTTGTTTTCCCAAAATATAGGAAAATTTGGAGTAGAACATGTTTTAAGGAGAAAGTTCGAAATATATACTATTTCATTTATTTACATAGACCAATGATTCTTCATCGAAAGGAATAAAAACATTAAAATAACAGTCAAGAGGATATTAAGGTTTATTTTTATTTTATTTATTTTCATCTCAAAGATTGGCCACAGTCTTTAAAGATGCACGAATGAACTTTAAGGATGCACCTGTGCACACCCCCTCATAATTTTGTGAGTCAAGGTGAGGTCAGTCGGACTCAGTGTGAGTCAATGCCCATTATTTCCTCCGAAAGTTTGAAGATTCTCTTCAAAAATTTTATGTCATACATTTTTGTCAATTTATAATAATTTTTTTTAAACTTATTTTGGAAAAATGTTTTGTTTTTTACTTATTCAAGCATCTGTGTTATTCATTTCGAATTGAATTATAATGCTTTTTTCTAGAACATTTGCTTAGTTGATAGATTAATCGAAAGCTTATGTTTATCAAATGTAATTCTTTTTAATATTTGCAAATGATTTTTTTTAAACATTTTTAATTAGATTCAGAAATTATTATTTACAAACTTAGTTAATAAGTTAGTACATTTATCTATGTTTCTATTTATAAAAAATAGCTTAGCAAGAAAAAACAAAAGGGGTATCCTATATATGATCATTCAAAATTACCGGTTATTAATTTGATAAATTATTGAAATATTTTTACAGTTTTTTAATACTGGAATTTCGAGAATATTTCTGGTATTTTTTTTGTTTTGAATGTACAAAAAATTTTAATCAAAAATAATACTTAGTCTTCCTCAAAATAAAAGTAAAAAATTATTTCCTTAATAATTACTTTTTTAATTTTTTTCTTATCTCATTATTGAATTTAAGAAAAACATATCACTCTTCTATAGTTCTTAATAACTGAATAATTAAAAGATAATTCAAAACTTTCAAAAATCAGGAATTCCCTTGAACAAAAGAGAATCTTGGAGATAGTATAACTGACACTATTACAAAAATTCAGAGTGTTACATTTCAATGTATTCCTTATCACTTGTTCCAGAATCTCATACCAATAATGGCAACTGAATAACTAACACTCTGTCTTTCAATTAAATAACTCCTGTGTTCAACTCTTGCAGCAGACGGGAATATTTGTAATAGTATCTTCTAGATTATCAAGTTAGTCATATATGTATCCCGTCAAATTAGCCCTCGTATGAAAAAACTTACCATAAAGCTGCAATCTAATCAGACAGTGTAAGGAATACGATGTGGTGACAATTGAAGCTCTATAGCTAATGGATCTGTTCAGAATTTGAAATCATTTGACAAAGAAAAACGCAACAGTGGTTCCTTTATCAAATGCTTAGAAAATATAGTGGTTGATTGATCTATTGCTCTACGATCACCTTTTGACTACAAAGTCTCATTTTATAGTTAGACCAACAATTTAAGGCAGATTCCGAGTCTCTGCAAATATAGGTTTGACTGGGAATCAAATCTACGAATAAATGAAGTTCCTGGATTCGGCTAGCTTGTAATAACACAAAGTTGGAGAGCTGACCATCTATCTAGTAACGCTGAAACAAATAATTTAAACAGTGGGCCAAACAATAATGTCTTTCCACATCCCTCTCGTATTGGAAGATTATTGTTTCTAAAGCATCTATTAGCTTCTAATGACTCACCAAACTTACAGACTCGTATAGCTAGAAAACACTGGAGTAATTTAATTTTTTCTTACTCCTGATTTACCAAGACAAAATCCAGTTGCCACCTTTCGTCTAACAACAGAACTTGATTGCATAGCCTCTCATTTGAAGCGCTTCTGCATTCTTACTGTTCCTACTTGTTAACTGTGCGGCTCTGGAGTAGTAATGGGCCTTCTGCCCCTTAATAGGGCTCTTTACTGCTCAGTTGAGGAAGCAAGATATTGGGAGGCATGATCGTTCCTTAGGCAAATAATTTCGTCTATTTTCTGTAGTATATTTTTGTAACCTTTAGTTCTTTGTATTTTGCCTGGCCATTGGAAATAAAAAAACAATAACGATATGATATTAGATTAAATTTTTTTCACACTGAAAAAACGACACGCTGAGGCCATCAAAAGCACATTAAGAGTTCACAGGATCTAGTGTTTTTTTACTAGTGTAGATTGGAAATAAGGGGATCAGCTCATCAATCGTCTTATAATTTTAATGTGTTTCAAAATGAGGAAGTTAGAAAATAATAAAGATTAATTTGTGACTTCAGTCGGCAGAGAGAGTAATTGAAAGCAAATCATAATGAATTAGCCCAATAAAAATTTAGTGTTAACGTACAGTTTTTGTTCAGTTGATATCTAAGTC
The DNA here is from genome assembly GCA_037975125.1 of Latrodectus hesperus. NCBI lineage: Eukaryota > Metazoa > Arthropoda > Arachnida > Araneae > Theridiidae > Latrodectus > Latrodectus hesperus. Next base: position 3,298 of record JAJQOW010002744.1, read on the forward strand.
TTCAAGTGATTAAAAATGGTTAGATATTCCCTAAAAAATTATATTTATAAAAGATGAAAGCATGCTTTTGATATTTTTTTTGGTTAAATAATGCTAGCTTTTCTTTCTTAAATATGCAAACATCCTGATTTTTATTCAATACAAAAATCAATTACCAAGTAAATACAATGATATTAAGTTATAAAAAATTAACCATTTTGATGATTATTAAATTTTAATATGTATTTTTGTTTGGTTACCTAAGAAAAATTATTTGTAGTTGCAACTCTTGAAGCACATAAGCAAGTGGTTTAAAATAACAAACAAACATGATGTAACCACCTTCATATTGAAGGTACTTAACCAAAATCGCAAAATCCCTGTTTCTCTCTGCCAACAAAAAAATTATTAAATTACCTGCAAGAAAAAATTTATCATTATATATACATTATGGAGGAATGGTTTGCCTGAATAAAAAAAATCATAATATTTACAGCATAAGTAAGTTTACTGAATAGATATATGGTTTTAAATAGATAGATATATGGTTAATAGATATATGGTTGGAACTGATATATGGTTTTAAAATTCATCCCGAGCCTCTACAAACATCAAAGCTAAAGATGGAACACGATCTGAACTGTTGAACCAAAAACAAGAGGACTAAACCTTCGGCTACTAGCTCGGCACAACTTATTTTAAGTTACATGAATAATAATTTTAATTGTTTTGAGTATTCGGATTGAAATTTTTTTGAACTAATCGAAAGGCAAAATTTATAATCTTTCAGTTATTTAACAAAGTAGTAGTTTCAGTAGGACAACGGTTGTTACTAATGTGATGCAACTGTATGGCAAAATTAGAATGTTAAATAAAAAAAAGTTAGCGTAGAAACATTTTCATAATTTTTTTTTTGCCTTTTTTTAGTCCTTCACTATTCAAAAGGTTTCTAAATTTCTATTTTTTTAAAAATCAGAAAAAATTTAATAATTGCGATAAACAGGGAACTGACATACATACATACATAACTGTGTGGGGAGACCCCGGACTGTACCTTTAGGTTAACGGGTGCCGTCTCCCCAACACCTAGTATGCTCCACACCTCTACGAGGTCCGCGAGGGCGCCACCATCGTGGCATTTAACAAGGCAAAGATATTGTGCTTACAAATTGGTAGCAAGAAGTTACAAAACATTTTAAGGGGCTTTAAGCCCTGCTGAACATCAGGCAATAGCATTAAATATTTTCTCTGAGTTAAAAATAAAATATAACATGACATATACAACAAACAATGAAGAAACAATTTTCAATCAATGAAAAGATAGTTAACAATTTCTAGGGTAATTATGGCAATAAAAACATTATATACATTGAAAGCAAGATTATAAATAGTATGAACACTTAATTATGAAAAAAATTGGCATGATATGAAAGTTGATAACTATATACAGGCAGGCAGCTTATACAAGTTTAATAAACACCTTAGCTTTTAAAAGCATTTTTTTAATAATTTTTAAATAATTCCTAATAAATTATTTAAAAAGTTTCTGAGGTACTAAAAGGGAATAGGATTCAATAAGTTTTTAAGGTTCTAAAGCGGGCTCATAATGTTCGAAAAGTCCAAACAATTTTGAACATACAGTTCATAAATTTCATTAAGTTCATATAAAAAAATTGATACACAATTATTAATTGTGGAAGAAACTTAACTAAGGATAGTTTTCTGATTTGTCTGTGGAATCTTCTATATCGTCTGTGGAAGCGTGGCCTAAATCCTGACAAAGTTCTAATCCTCGTTTGTTGAGATGAATCATTAGCTTTGTGAGGAGTAATCTGCGGTGACGATCTTTCAAGCAAAATCTCAGGAACTCTATGTTGGTCTGTTGGGAGTTCTTCTTTAGGTGGTAATTCTCAGTCTCTAGGCATTCTAGGACATAGTGGAAAGGATCTCCTTGGGCTCCACAGATACAGGTGGATGAAACTGCCTTTCCGAATCTTTGGAAGTATTGTGGAAATGGACCGTGAAATGTTAGCAGCTGGTTGAGGTATGGATTATCATACGTTAGCTTGCTAGAGACTTCTGAGAGTAGATGTTTGGTTATTCGACCAGTTATTGCATTGTCCCTCAGAGACTGCCATTTTTGAAGTGTGAAGTGCTTCAGTTGTTTGATAAGGGAAGATCTTGGGTATGGAATCACTAATGCTTTGGATTCATCAATTTTTGTGGCTTCCTTTGCAGCGATGTCTGCACACTCATTTCCAACATCACCTTGATGCGCTTTAATCCAGCTTAGATTGATGTGCGAAGTTGCAGCTGCTAGTTTTTCCTGTATGGCATGTATTATTGGTGATGTGTGAAGTGGGTTAAGTAACGCATGCAAAGTTGATGAGCTATCAGACCAAATGGTTACAGATCTGAGGCCTTGTGCATCAATGATGTTGATAGCTTCAAAAATGGCTATGGCCTCTGCTTGAAAGACTGAGTTCTTATTCCTCAGCTTAATTTTGTATTCTTGAAGTTGTTTGCCTTTATGATAAATTATTAGGGCTGCACCTGTTTTACCGTCAATATGTGATCCATCCGTATAGATATTGTAAGGTGTGATCAATTGGATTTGACCTTTTGCTGGCGAGGAGGGTTTGGAGGGCAGATTGTGGATGTGTATCCCCTTAAGTCTTAACGATGGATGGACACAGTCTTTATGCACAGGATATTCAAAGTCAGACGCTCTGAGGGTTTGGTCTCCCAGCACAGTAGTTTCCTGCAGTTGCAGTACCCTAGTTTTGTGCGCTAGCTGGATGCAAGTAAGATGAAGTGGTGGCAGGCCTGCCAGTGTGTTGAGGGCAATTGTGGACGTGGTCCTGAAGCTTCTCGTGATTAATAATGTAAAATAGCGTTGTAGGCTGTCTAATTGCCGCTGCTTCCTAACCGTCATAAGTAGAATCCACAAGGATGAGCCATAAGTAACCATTTTCTCCATGACAGAAAGATTGCTTTAGTGATTTTACTTTTAATGCCCCAATCTCTTGCGATCATGGAGCGGAAACGCTGAACTATTGGTATCATCTTTGTCTTTAACTGCCTGATATGTTGTAGGAAGGACATTTTGCAATCTATTGTTACTCCGAGATATTTTAGTGTTTTAGTATGCTTTAGGCTATTATTTTCTAAGGTTATTCTGGGATTTGATTTTAAATGTTTTCTTTTCTGGTGCAAGATAAGGATTTGCGATTTAGGATGAGAAATTGTGAGCTTTAAGTTTCTACAGTATTTTGAAAAATGTTGCAAAGATTCATTACAATGTGATTGCAGAGACGCTTCTATATTACCTTCAACTACTAATAATGTGTCGTCGGCAAAGGCAATTACTTTAGTAGGTTCTGGCCAGGATGAAGTTAATAATTCATTAAAGAAGATGTTCCACAGGATGGGGCCGCCAACAGATCCCTGTGGGCATCCCCTGGTGTGAGGAATTGTGACGCACCCTCCATCATGAACCGTGGTGAGCGATCTGTCATCCAAAAAGCTGAAGATCAAGGATGTTATATTACTTGGACATCTAGTTTGTAGCAGTGCTTGACGCAGCCCTGGCCACCAAAGTGAGTCAAAAGCCTGCTGGATATCCAGCGCAATGAGTGCTACGTAGTTCTGCTTATGGTGTGATTCGTCAATTAGGTTTCTAAGTTTTTGGAAGGCGTGTTCTGTTGAGCTGTTGCTTCGAAATCCGTATTGGTGATTACTAAGGAATTTTGTTTTATGCAAGTGATGTTTGAACCTTCCTATGGTCAATCTCTCCAAAACCTTCCCAAGGGCTGATAATAAGCAGATTGGCCGATAGGAGGTCGGGAGACTAGAGTTTTTATTCTTCTTAAGAAAGTAAATAACCTGGCCCTGTTTGAATGGTTTGGGGAAAGTCTTAAGCGTAAGGCAAAGATTAAAATATTGCAGGAGGAAAGTTGCATTTGCTCGAAAGAGCAGCTTGACAATCACATTGTCCATCCCATCTAAGCCGGGAGCTTTTGAATTGACAAAATTCTTGATAATAAACTTTAGTTCATTGAATGCAAAGGGTGGGTCCATTATGGTTGTGGGATTCTGGGACAGACTTCTAATTCTGCGGTGGTGTTGATTGTCAGTTGCAATGTCATCTGTTGGAAAAGTAGCTTTCAAAAGGTCCTGAAGTATGGTGGTGGTAGTCTGAGTAGTATTGGTTGTAGTCGTGAGAGTCTGAAACTGTGTGGGCTGGAAAGTTTTGTTGGTAACAATTCGTTTAATAATGCCATGTTCTTTATTGTTCGTTGTACAGAACCGTGACCAGCTCTGCAATTTTGCTTCTAAAATTGATCTTTTATAGATGGCCAGGTGTTGCTTATACTTAAGATGTAGCTGATCTCTAATGGCTGGTGTAGGTGCATTTTTCATTAATCTTCGTATAGCCCTTGTTTTTTGCTTTTGACTCCTCAGGCTGGTTGTCCACCAAGACAGGTTCGTTTTCTGAACTGGATTTCGGATACTGAAGACCTCTTCTGACGTTGATTTTATAACATCCAGGAGTTGGGTCAGGAACTGGCAATGTGATTTAATGACATGCCTTAAGAATTTTATTTCCTAAATTGTGAATAAGGTAATTTAATTCTTATCCTAATGTTGTGAAATGTCCACAGAAGTCTTCCTTTTTAATTGAGGTTTCTTAGTTGTTGTTGTTGTTAGGGGGGGGTATAGAAGGAATTGAATCTAACAGCGTTTAACGAACGGAAACGTAGAGGATTCTAAATATATCTTGGAATTGCCAAAATATTGTAGAATATTCAGGAAGCTTCTCCGATGCAAGTACAAAGATTATCCTGAATCCTTCAGATAGTTAATTTGGATTAGATTAGCTATTACCCAAGTTAGTTGGGATTAGATTAGATCAGATTAGATGGGAATTCAGAAATGTTCGATAAAGTATTTTGTTTAAAGCTGTTTTTATTTTTATAGAGTGAAGGCCGATAACTACTGATTGTTCCAAAAAGCATTTATTCTAGTTTTACAAAGTAAAATTCGAAAAAACTGTAAAGTTTTAAATTTTCAGGTGTATACGAATTACCGGTGAGAAAATTGTGTTTGCCTACACATAAGGATAGATTTTATTACAGAAGTTACGGATTTAGCAGACATTCCTTAATCTGAAAACCGAATAGAACTCAACAATCTATAATCCAGTTTCCAAAGAAGAAAATTCCTATTAGTTTGCTATTTTTAGCTGGATAAGTGTTTGATTCTTTACTATATTATTTGCATACTATTTAATGTTAACGTTAAAAATTATTAAAAATATTTCAGGATCAGAAACTGAAAACCGATCTCGAGTATTTGAATGTCAGGATTATATTGGATATTGAAATGAAATTAATATTGATTTGTTAAAACATTTTATTTCTTATAAACTTTGAAATAAAGAATTCTTACATTTAAAGATAGGACCCAAATGTGAGGTGGACTCAACATAAAAATTACTAAAAATAAAATGAAACTTTCCCACCTGACAGTATTAGTCACAGCTGCTCAACCAATCATTGGAGGAAAAGCACCTGCTGCACCACCGATAATGATATTTAAATGATTTTCTTTGCTTTTTAAATGATGCCCTTAAAAATGTCTTTTGAATCTAAAAATTTGGATCAAGAGTTATATATATATATATATATATATATATATATATATATATATATATATATATATATATATATATATATATATATATATATATATATATATATATATATATATATATATATACGAGGGTTACTCTGAAATTTTTGAGATACGCGCAGATGAGAATTTACAAAATAAAAATAACGGTTTAATTTTAAAGTACAAAGTATTTTAACACCGAAGACGATTTTTTACTGACTTACTTCAACTTGTTTAGCGTGGAATAACTTTTAAACAGAAGAGAAAATGGAGTTGACGCTAGTACATTTTCGCGCTATGATTTTCTTCGATTTCAAAGCAGGATTAAATAAAGAAGAATGCGTTCAACGGTTGCAACTAGCATTTGGTGATGAATCTCCAGCTCGTGCTACTGTATTCAGATGGTTTAGAGAATTTAGAAGAGGCAATTTTCTTCAGGATGAAGAACACACTGGAAGGCCGCCGTCAGCAGTAATCCCGGATAATGTGTCTGCCATACGAAAAATGTTAATTGGATGATAATCTCTGTACCTATCAAATGATACAAAAGGAACTTAACATTGGATCCGCAGCCATACACAAAATCATTCGTGAAGAATTACGTATAAAAAAGTAGTTTGCCGTTGGGTTCTCCATAATCTAACTGAGCATCAAAAAGAGGGGCGTGTCAGAATCAGTAAAGAAACTCTTAATATGCTGAATGATGGTGGCCACCGCATCATTTCTAAAATTGTAACAGGTGATGAAACGTACATATCGTTTTTTGACGTTCCAACACGTCAAGAAAGCAAAGTATGGGTCTTTGAAGATGATCCCACGCCGACAATGGTGAAAAAACAACGCGCACTGAAAAAAGTGATGTATGCCGTTTTCTTCAGAAGTACGGGATAGCTCAAAGCCATCAAGTTGGAAGGACAGAAGACAGTAATAGCAAACTGGTATACCGCTAAATGTTTTTTAGAAATTCTACAAGAACTGAATGTTAGGGGACTTCACCATGACAATGCATTTTCACATACAGCCGGATTAACAGTTGAGTTTCTTAAACAACAACAAATTAAAGTGATCGAACATCCGCCGTATTCACCTGATCTAGCTATGTGCGATTTTTGGTTATTCTTCAATCTAAAGAAGAACTTACGTGGACGTCGTTTTCATTCAGAAGAAGAGATTGATGTGGCTATAAATGCATTCTTTTCATCTATTCGAAGAAATGAATGGCTTGAGGCATTTAATCTGTGGTGCAATATTCATAGAATATTGCACCAAGAATGCCCATTTCATGAAACGATTCCAAGAAACAATCACTTAATGAAAAACATAATTGTATATTATGGATAGTTAATTTAATAATAAGAGGTTGCCGACACCTTGGTAAGCTAATGAAGAAAGTCGTCTTTCTCTTGATCGAGCGGTAGTAGGTTCGATCCCTAACTTAACTGGAGGTCAATGAACTAAGAGTACATATGTATATTAAACGTTTTTAAGAGGAGCCGATATCCTTTCACGACTGTGGTGTGGCGTGGCATGCAGAGGATAGTACTATCACAGGTACTGACGCCACCACTTGACCCTAATTCAAATTACAAGATAGCGAGTTTAACGGTTTCGATTCATAAAGTAGTTATGAATACATCACAAGAACCTTACCTAAGACGTTTCCATTATTTGAATAAGTTTATTACTTAAATAATAAAAGCTACTCATATTGCAGAAGAAAATTTAACAAATGAAATCATTTAATTGTATTCGTGGAGTTCGCCTAATACGCATTTAAGAAAAATCTGTTTCTTGGGTTGATCAAAACAATGATAAAAGTTATCTGAGAGCACATGAAACGATGATATTTGTGTGTCGGAAGAAAGGACTGTTTTTCAAGAAGATATCCCAACTCTTGTCAGCTGTCATTTCACACATTTCAAGCGAGCGATCAACCGCAGGTGCGCATGAAATGAAACCCATTATCTACGACAAGCCATCTGATTGTAAAAAAAGTATTCTTCCTTTAGTTAGTAGTAAGATTTTTATTTGATGAATAAAAAGTTATTGATATCACAGTGAAAATAAATCAACAATATGTGGTAACAGAATCATGAGAATATTATTTTGGAATGTTTTGTAGCAGTTATTAAAAGAAATGATTTCTCACTTGCTAAACTTCCTTCATAAATCTTATTTAACTATGAGAAGTATTGCAAATAAGTCAGAATTTAACTTTTCTGCCCAAAAGGAAAAAAGTTAGAAATAATAAAATATTTTTAGACCGTATAATTTTGCCTTGTTTTCATCTTTTCTATACTCAGTTAAATTTAATTATGGTGTTTAATTTTGAAATTCAGCAATAAATTTAATTTTAATGTAAAATATATATTGCTCCTACTTATTTAAATTGTTTGTAAAAAAGTAATATTCAAAGCATTTAATTTTAACTAATCATTTTTAAGGAAATTTAAATTTTTTTTCATAATTTTCATAATGAATAAGATTTTTTAAAGTAATTGTAAAGTGTTGAAAATAAATTTTATTTAAAGGACAGCTTCATTTTGACTTATTCATTTCAAATGCTTGTTATTTTGTCAAAACTATTTGAATAAGCTCTCAAAAAATTTAGCATTTTTATAACATCAAATGTATTTTAAAATAAAATTTATAGATATAAATATGATATCAATATAACTCTGACATTATGCAATAAACTCCCAATTTCCTATTTTGCAGATTATTTACTATATCTGAGTTCCAAAAGTATTTCAAACTCTGATGAAGAAAAAATATTCAAATGCAAGGAATGCAAACTTTTCAAATAATTTTTTACAGAAATATATTTATGATAAATAAATAATTTTATTCTTCATGTGATAAAAAAGAGAGAAAGAGAGTATGTTTATGTTACATAATATATATTAATTTATTAAAATGCATATTTGTAATAATTTTGTTCTTTTTCTTCATAATTTTGAGGATTATTAGAGAAGCTTATCTGTGATATCTGAACCATTAAACACTGTGAATAATCGAGAGTTAATTGAATATTTAATTTTGACTCAATTTAATTAAATGCCATTACAAGTTCACACTCACCTTCCTTTTGAATCTACTGTGATTATTTAAATTAGTTAAATTTGGCGTTAATGATTTTTACATCATATATTTATTGGGAAGATAATTTTCTTCGTTATTTAAAACGAAATATTCCTCTATATATATATATATTATAATAATTAAAATTCTATAACATTTTAAAGTAAATAAAAAAATTGAAAAAATGAAAATATTTTGTTTTAAATAAAGAAGAAAATTATCTTCCTAATATTTTTTTTAAAATCTCCACGTTAATTAAATGACTATCTTAAAATATAAATAATTCAACAGTTATTTCTCATTAAAACTGATGACTGACCAAAAGAGTAATTATTTTAAACATGTGCATATATTTTTTAACATTCTTAAAATGAGTTTCTTGTTTTGAAGAATATTTATTTAGAATGTTAAGAAAGATAAAAAAATTCTCATTCTCTGGTTTTCTGAATTATTTTTTTTCCTTTAAGCAACTAAGTGGCCAACAACCCCGAAGCTTCCTTTCTTTAGTTATTTTATGTAAACTGTGAACGAAGAAACTGCATGCTTCTCCATGATTTGTGTACGTAAGTTCACTGCACTTGGTAACTCCTTTACTGAAAGCGTTACTGTTGCCAATTCGTAAGAATTGATATCGTAATAGAATTTTAAATTTGAGTATTCATTCAAACGCAATCAATCGTGTAGAGCTATAACTCTCCCCCTTTTTATATTTGATCAGATTTTGAATTGTTGCTTTTTAAAATAAAATGTTCCAGTCAATAAATAGCATTCACGTGAAAATTGCTGAAGAAAAAATATAAAAAATTTTCCCTCAAGAGGGTACATATTATTCATTATTTATTTAAAAAAACCAGTGATTATGTTTACAAGTGACAGTTACCAAAATTTAATAAATTACAACAGTAATAATAGAATTTTATGATGATGATGTTTTCTTAATTTGAAAGGACTAAAACTAGCATTTATTAAATTAAATAGTCAACTTTGTGACAAAATAGCATTTCATCAACCTTCT
>JAJQOW010002745.1:0-13030 GCA_037975125.1 Latrodectus hesperus
TTGTCGCGTAGATGAAGTGAATGTAATAAAGCCAATTGAAACGAAAGCGCTCAAGATCAAATGAAGATTTTATTATTATTAAATCTAATCCGTCGCTATTTATATACAGCTTCGGAACCTTCCAGACTTGGAAGGCCCGCAGAAAATTGGTAACTGAAATTTACATGAATTTGCATAATTAACTTAAATTAAGAAATTAACAGAAATAAATTTTAACGCAGCTTGCCTCGCTTGCTTTTGAACCCGCAACCTCTGGCTCGCGAGTCCGATGCTTTACCGACTGAGCTACGAAGTCCTTGATCGGGAGGAATAATTTTCGCTACATTTCCCCTCTCTTTAGGAGGAAGCAGCGACCCGCTGCAATCTGGTTTGGCTCCTTGTAATAGGTCTCCTGGAAGTTGGCATGCCTTCATTGTCGAATTGTCTTTTTGGATCGAGATACGGTTTTAATCTTAATACATGCACGACGTCTTGTGAGTTTCGACGTCCTCTGTTTCGTTCCACACTTTCTACTGCATATGTCACGTCAGACAGTCGTCGTGTTACTCGATAAGGTCCGAAGTAACGTCTCAGCAGCTTTTCGGATACTCCCACTTTCCGTACAGGGGTATAGACCCATACTAAATCCCCGATATTGTAGCTGACAGGTCGATGCCTCTCATCATATCGGCGTTTGTCTGTAGCTTGTGCTTCACGGATATGGAGTTTTGCTAGTTGTCTAGCTTCCTCAGCCTTGGTAATCAGATGATGCACATAACTTTCGTCAGAAGTCTCGGTATTAGATGGGAAAATTACGTCCAGAGGAGTCTGGATATCTCTGCCATGAACGAGAAAGAATGGGCTAAATCCCGTGGTGTCTTGCTTTGCTGAATTGTACGCAAAAGTCACAAAAGGTAGTATGGTATCCCAATTTCTTTGCTCAACGTCTACATACATAGACAGCATGTCCGCCAGTGTTCTGTTGAATCTTTCTGTCAATCCATTGGTCTGCGGATGATAAGCGGTCGTTAGAAGATGTGATGTCTGACATAACTGGTTGACATTTTTAACAATATTTGCTAGAAAGTTACGTCCTCTATCACTTATCATTTCTTTGGGAGCTCCGTGCTTCAGTACAATTTCTTCAACTATAAATCTAGCGATTTCGGTTGCCTCAGCAGTTGGTATTGCTTTTGTGACAGTGAATCTATTCAAATAGTCTGTGCAAACAATAATCCACCGGTTGCCATTTCGGGTTACTGGAAAGCGTCCAAGTAAATCTATTCCAATTTTGGCAAAAGGTGTGTCAGGGGGTTTTATCGGTTGAAGTTTCCCCGGTGGAAGTTGTGGAGGTGACTTCCGTCTCTGGCATTCTCGACAATGTGAAACATATCGATGTATGCTCCCATACAGCCCTGGCCACCAGTATTTTCTCCTTATCCGGTCGTATGTTTTGGCGAAACCAAGATGACCGGCAGTCGGAGCATCGTGAAGACTTCTTAGAACATCACTACGAAGTTGTTTTGGTACCACCAAGAGCCACTGCTGTCCCATAGGATCATAGTTTCTTTTATAAAGTACACCACTTCTTATTTGATAATTTTGGTACGACTCACCTTCCCTAAGCTTCCCTATGATAGTCTTCAACTGTTTATCCTTTTGTTGTTCTTTTCCGTATTCTTCAATTGTTGCGAGGGACGGGATTTCAAAATTGCTTTCAAGTGTTGGTTCCATAAGAGGCTTCCTTGACAGAGAATCCGCATCCAAATGCTTGCGACCGCTTTTGTAGATAATGTTTATGTCGTATTCTTGTAACCTGAGAGCCCACCGCGCCAATCTTCCCGATGGATCCTTAACATTCGCCAACCAACATAAAGAATGGTGATCCGTTACTACTGTGAAAGGTTTTCCATACAGATACGGCCTGAATTTACTGATAGCCCAGACAACGGCAAGACATTCCTTTTCGGTTGTAGAATAATTTCTTTCAGCATTAGTAAGGGACCTGGAAGCATAGGCTATAGGTCTTTCCTTATTATCCTGGATCTGTACCAGGACTGCGCCGAGGCCATAGCCGCTAGCATCTGAATGTACTCTTGTTTCCGCGTCTGGAAGGAAATGTCCTAGTACAGGGCCGCTGGTCAGTAATTTTTGGAGTGTTGAAAAAGATTCCTTCTGAGACAGATTCCAAGAAAAGGTTGCGTCTTTCTTCAATAAGTCATGCAAGGGTTTTGCGATCTCAGCAAAATTTTTGATGAATCGTCGATAGTATGAACATAGGCCCAGAAAACTTCGGACATCGGCGATATTTTCCGGGGTAGGGAACTTTGCTACAGCCACTGTTTTCTGTGGATCTGGATATATTCCATGTTGATCAACTAGGTGTCCCAGTATAGTTAGCTGCTTTTTGCCGAATGAACATTTGTTAGAATTTAGCGTTAACCCCGCTTCTTGAATGCATTTTAGAACTTTCCTCAAGCGTATTTGATGTTCTACGAAGTTTGGTGCGTACACAATGATATCGTCTAGATAACAGAGACAAATATTCCACTTTAGGCCTTTTAGTACTGTGTCCATCATCCGCTCGAACGTAGCGGGGGCATTACATAGCCCAAACGGCATAACTTTAAATTCATAAAGCCCATCTGATGTCACGAAGGCTGTCTTTTCTCTGTCTTTGTCGTCAACTTCTATTTGCCAGTAGCCTGACTTTAGATCCATCATAGAGAAAATTTTCGAACCAGCTAAACAGCCCAGGGCATCATCGACGCGAGGTAATGGATATACATCCTTTCTGGTTATCTTGTTCAATCTTCTATAATCGACACAAAACGCCAATCCCCATTTTTCTTCTTCACAAGCACGACTGGAGATGACCATGGGCTATTTGACGGCTGTATCACGTCTTCTTGTAGCATTCGCTGCACTTCTTCGGCAATCACGCGTCTTTCGATGGTTGATACACGGTAAGGTCTTTGCTTGATTGGTGCGTTACCACCTGTATCGATTTTGTGCTTCACTGAACTACATCGAGATTTCCTAAAATTTCGCTTAAAATCAAAAATGTCACTAAATTCTTCTAGTAGGTTCAATAGCTCGTCTTCCTCAGCATTGGTTAGATCAGAATCAAGAATTTCTTTTAATTGCTCTCGAGTCGCCCTTTTTCTGGACTGGTGTCCGTCGGAAGTTTCTTGCCCTTTGTCACTCAGGGAGCAGATAGCGTCATTTGCTATTGGCGTGAAAAAGCCTATATTCATCCCTTTCGGTATCTGTTGGGTTCGTCGGGAAAAGTTCGTTACCCACACTTTACAACAGCCATTCTCAATGCCGACAATTGAAGCTGGTACAGATAACTCTTTTTCGCAACTCAGAATTTTACTACCAACAATCATAGCTGCATTTGCTTCCTGCACTGTTGAATTCAAAGCAGATATTTGTCTTGTTGTGTTAGCTTCAATCAAATAATCCGATGCGGCACTTAAAGACCAATTTGATTCGTTTGAGACTGAGTGGCATGGAAGGATTTCAGAGAGTTGGAGCTCTTGATTTCCACAATCAATAACGGCATCGGTGGCACGGAAAAAGTCCCAGCCAAGTATCATTTGGTGACTGCACTGCGGAAAAACGAGAAATTCAAATGGCTTCACAGTCCCGTTCAAGTCCATTTTTAATACACAACGTCCAGAGGCGGCTACAGTTTTACCACAAGCAGTTTTCAATATAGGTCCATTTTCAATAAACATAGGAGTATTTAATTGTCGCCGTAATTCCTCGGATATGACAGAATAATCGGCACCAGAATCAACGAGGGCTTTTATACACTGTCCATTCACGGTAATACATGTTGTGTTCTCTTTTAACTTGGCTGTCGTGTACGTCGGAGGATTTTCTTCAACTGCGGCCTTACCTCCTGCACAGGTCGCCCGAGTTAGTTTTCCTCATTGAGTCGGCGTGGAGAAAGACTGGAACGGCGTACTGGTGACTGCGACTCTCGGCGGTTGAAGGAACGTCGTGGGTAGGGTGAACTGCTCCTGATTTTGGAAGAAGTAGGCTGAGCATAATCATCGTCGAAGCTACCAAAAGAGTCGGTGTACACATCTCGTCGAGGGTTGAAATTCCTACTCGCTCGTGCATTTTCAAATATTCGGCGTCTCTCTCGACAATACCTTAGCACATGTCCTGGTCTCCCACAATGGTAGCAGAGTGGCACATTATTGTCAGTCCTCCACAAGTCTGTTCTGCGTTGAGGAGTTGGTCTGTTGGTGGTTTCACGCCTTGGCTGCGGCCTAGTTGGAACAGAGCGTCGAGGAGTGGTTTTGTCTCTCCTTGCACCTGTAAGTGGTGCTAGAACTTCCATGACCTCTTCCTGCACAACAGAGGCAATGTCACATGGTGACCCAGTTTCTTTGCTTGTGTAGCCCTGTATTTCAGGCATGATGTTTTGCAGCTCTTCCCTGACAATTGAACGTACTAATGACCTGAGATCTGTGGCATCTGTTTCAGCCGACACCGCGGAGACATTAGGTAGCCTTTGAAATCGTGGTCGAACGATACGCCTTCGTCGAAGGCTCTCTATATGACGGCATCGTTTTACGAGAGCGTCGGTGGTCTGATATTCCTGAGATGACAAAATCTGGTAAAGATCCTCTGCAATACCCTTCATGAGATGAGCCACTTTCTCGTCTTCAGGCATAGAGGGGTTAACTTTTCGGCATAGGAAAAGTACATCTTGAATGTAAGATTCAGATGTTTCACCAATTTGTTGTGCACGGGTGAGTAACAGTCTTTCAGCTTGGCGTTTTATATCAGCTGCATGGCAAAAGGTGTTTTTCAGGGAATTCCGAAAGACAGTCCAGTCAGTGAAGGTGTCTTCATTGTTATCGAACCATTGACGAGCTGTTCCAGTGAGATAAAAGATGACATTTGCTAGACACATCTGGTCGTCCCAGCGGTTGTAATTCGCTATTCGATCAAAATCCTTGAGCCACCGGTTAGCGTCTTCTTGGTTGTCCCCAGAGAATATACAAGGGCTTCTGGGTAGTTGGTAGGTCAAAATTGGAACGGGTGCGATGTTACTCGGAGTAGAGCTGGCCCCAGCTGAGAATTTCTCATCGTTTTCCCCTCCTTCAGCCATCATCCTTAATCGTCTTGCCGAATCCGGAAGGAGACCAAATTCAGGAGCGAGACCTCGAATACGGCGGCTTTGGCGTAACTCTTCCGTTGTTTTACCCGGCGCCTCCACCAATCTGTCGCGTAGATGAAGTGAATGTAATAAAGCCAATTGAAACGAAAGCGCTCAAGATCAAATGAAGATTTTATTATTATTCAATCTAATCCGTCGCTATTTATATACAGCTTCGGAACCTTCCAGACTTGGAAGGCCCGCAGAAAATTGGTAACTGAAATTTACATGAATTTGCATAATTAACTTAAATTAAGAAATTAACAGAAATAAATTTTAACGCAGCTTGCCTCGCTTGCTTTTGAACCCGCAACCTCTGGCTCGCGAGTCCGATGCTTTACCGACTGAGCTACGAAGTCCTTGATCGGTAGGAATAATTTTCGCTACAATATTTAAAGTTTGCTGAAAATCCCATTATGAAATAGACTTTACGACAGATGGTAAAAATTATAAATATTTACCAAATTTTTCTAATTCTAATAATTCATAAAATAAAATATTATTTTTAGCATGCATTAAATTAAAATATATTATTATGAATTATCTTAGTCAGATCTTTCCCATGATGAAAATGTGAATAGCACTTTGTTTAAAAATCTTGTTTAAACCTTCATGCTATACAGTAATCAGATTACTGTTATATTGCTCAATACATTGAGAGAAAAGTGATAAATAAAATATTTATTAAATCAAAATTTACCCTCTCTAAATTAATGATAGAAAATTGTCTTACTAACAACAAAAACAAATACTTTTTTCGGTATTATTATCCAGTGCATTAATAAAGTGTTCAAATTACTGCACTAAATATTGATTAAATATATTTATTAACCCATGAAGTACATTCCATTTTTATTGAATGTTTAAAAAGAAAAACATTTTTGCAACAATATATATATATATATATATATATATATATATATATATATATATATATATATATATATATATAATCTTGTACCAATCTCATACCAATTAATTGATAATAAATAATGAAAATACATATAAATGAGGCAGCGAATTTGCATAGTTTACTTAAAAATGTTACAAACGTATTAAACTAACTCATGAAATTACTTCAACATGTATACTGCCACAGCTTCAATTTTTTTTTTAATATTTTTATATAACAAAATGACACTATAGGAAAAAGAATAGACTAAATAAAGAAAAATGGAAACTATGTGATATATTGATAGATAGCATGAAGGCGAAAAAACGTAAATTAACGTTCGGAAGCATATCGTGTTTAGGACTTTTTTAAACTTTAAATACTTCAATTTAAAGTCAAAATTGGATGAGCTGCTATATAGTTCATAATTTGACATCTTTAAATGGTTCTTAAGTAGTCTGCGATTGCTTATAGATGGTCGTGAGCATGCTTAAAATTTCGATGTAGTCATGAGCCATACTTATACTAAGTGAACAAACGGCCGTGAAAATAGCTAATATCGTGAGGTTGGAAAACATGACATATATACTTACTACAAACACTAAACGACAGAGATTGCCCATTCAATAAAACTATATCACTTACAAACCATAGCTGAGATGACAAATAATTGATCATCTTAAAAGTGATATTCAAAATTAAAATAAAATGAATTTAAATAACATTTAAAATATAATCTAAATATTAGTATAGAAATTATTTTCATTTTAGACCACTGAGTATAATTACAAAACAAAGCTATAAACTTATAATAGAAATAACAGATATCATGAAATACATTTTCTAATAAGTTTAAAGCAGTGAAACATATATATATATATATATATATATATATATATATATATATATATATATATATATATATATATATATATATATATATATATATATATATATATATATATATATATATATATATATATATATATATATATATATATATATAACAATTCATTTAAAAATTAATTTTTAAACATATATGAAAACATCATTTTGTTATTACAGATTTGTTTTCCAATTTTTAAGATTTTTTAAGCAAATAATCTCAAGTAAATAATAAATAATTGGGAAATGAATGTACATTTTTACAAATGGTTTGAAAATAATATATATAATATCATGAACAATTTACTTTATTTTTCAAATGGATTGGAAAATAAAAAACAAATATGCACATGAGTCACGAAATATTTTATATATGCTTTGGTCACAAAAGCTTCAATGGAAACTTTCTGTTCATCTCTTCACATCACGTAAGATTAAATTCTGAAAGAGCATCTATTGTACGTGAGAAGGATTTTGTTAGTTGCTATTGAGAACCATCCATTTTCTGCCAAGGCTTTTTGAAATGTCGTGTTTCACGGAAGGTAAACCACAGGTGTTATGAAAAGAAAAGGAAGCCTAATAGAGCACGTTCTTGGGGTAGATAAGTAGAATTCCTGATGAATATCAAAAGCATATCTCTCACCCCAAACATTTACTTTTGTTCCAAAATAACATATTTTATATTTCAAAAATTTATAATATTATTTACACTTACAATAATTCCTTATTTAATAGAACTTCTTTTTTAAAAAATAAAATGTTTATTAATAACTGTTCAGTGATTGATTCTGAGTGTTTAGCTTGTGTTGTTTCCAATCCCCGTGATCGGCAAGGCTAGATCAGGTCCATGAGTCCATTCACCCTAAAAAGTCAAGCACCAGAAGGGGATCCCGAATCAGGTCTTGCTTATTAAGCCCTAAACAAGAGAAAATGTAGTCAGGAGAGGCCTGCACCGATGAACACTTAGTGCAAGTCTCGAAATGGTTGTTACCACCTACTAAATTTATAACTAACTTATAATCTAATGTAAATGAGTGTTTTAAATATGATGAGAGAATTTCTTATTCTTACTTGTTAGTACTACTTCATGGAATCAATAAATGTAATAATAATTTTAGCTCTTTTCGCGACAGTATTATGTTAATTTTGTGTTGTTGTAATATAAAATATTTTGAAAAACATATTAAAAACAAATAACTAAAAACAACTTTGAAATAAGGGC
The DNA here is from genome assembly GCA_037975125.1 of Latrodectus hesperus. Taxonomy (NCBI): domain Eukaryota; kingdom Metazoa; phylum Arthropoda; class Arachnida; order Araneae; family Theridiidae; genus Latrodectus; species Latrodectus hesperus. Next base: position 8,161 of record JAJQOW010002745.1, read on the forward strand.
TGAATTTGTAGCTCTGAAAAATAATATTTTATGCTTTATACCATTGACATTGATTATTGCAAAAATATTCCCTGTTGATTTCAATTTTAAAAATTTGTTTTTTCATATCTGAAAGTACTGAAAAATAAACTTAATTAAATATAATGTTATTCACAGAAAATACTAAGATAATAAATAATTTTTAGAAAAACTGAAATTTCAATTACTAACACATATTTCCAACATTAAATATTGATAGACATGATTCTTTTGAAAAATCCTAAACTTAATAAAATATTTTTTAAAAAAAAATGGATTGAAATGACTTTCTAATATAACTAAATGTTTATGTTATTTTCAATTTCATGAAACAATTTTATTTTTCTATTTGAACAAATATTTGTAACAAATTTATTCAATGTGCAAACGAAACGAAGGGATAAATTTATGAATTTATTATTAGTTATTTGGTACCAATATTTATTCAAGAAGAAGTTTGTACATTCTCTTACAATTCAAACACATCATTTCTTCAAAAATTTAATACAAACTTCATAAAATAAGACACCATAAAAATAAATAAAACGTCTAAGGAACGAAAATGCAAGAAAAATATGATAAGGAATGCGAAATTCCTTAAGTTTAATTTATAAAAATATGTTTACTTTTTAATAACAGTAAAGCATGAGTGTAAATTTTTCTGTTGACGATATTGAGTCGCCAGAGAGCATAATATATCATAAGCTCTAAATATTTAAAAAAATTCATATTTCGGCATTTTATATTTACATTATTCTTTCAATTTATTGATGAATAAAGAGCAATCATTTTTTCTTGTTTATAAAGGAGCTGTTCTCAAAATTGTAGTTTCGTTGAAGAATTGTTCCCTGGAATATTTATTTAGAAATCATGTTTAAGAATCAATCCAAAAGTTTTTCTGAGTCTTCCCCCAGTCAAGATTATTTTTACAGAAATATTTTGCTTCGTGTGAAATATTTCGATAAGTTTTACATTTAAAGGAATCAAAGCAAACTGACATGTTCAGTTTGGCTCAAATTAACTTTGGAATGTCTATAGCGAAATACTAAAAACAATTATTTAGGGAAAAGTTAATGATTTTTTGCACCTGACAAATCTTGGTGTGTTTATTGATCTATAGAAATATTTTTTATTTGCTTGAAACTACTTGGAATAGTATATTCTTCCTTGAAATGACCGTTGTGGAAGTTCTTAGAATTCATATGATACACGTGACCTGGATCTCAACCTTTTTTTATGTTTGAGACTCGTATATTTTATCCAGAAGATTCCCCTTTCCGTTTTTCTTCACTGGAGAACATAGAAGTCAAACATTATAAAGTACTATACTTTAAATATAGTAAAATGGAAATGACACGCCATGAAATAGTGTAAAATTTACAGATCACGTGTCAGAGCTGATGTAAAATTTACTAGGATTTTTTTGCTTTGATATAAATTGTGGTATAGTTGTTGAATTCTTAAAATATTTTTCCTAAATATTGTTTTCTTATTACGGTATCAATATATTCTTAAATAATGTATATGTTTTTTTACAGGGAAAATATTTCAATTAATTAGTTTTACTTTTATATATTTTCAGAATTATAGAAAGTGAAGTGCTTTATAATATATATTTCGTTCAATCAAAAATAATTCTCTTTTTCTAGTAGCCCTTTTAAAGTGTTGTAAAAGTAGTTGCTTAAATGGTAGTAAATATTTATTTCAATCTATAAATGATTGAGTCAGATATTTTACAAATTTCTGTTATTAGGCAATATCACATGGCCTACATGGAATGTATTGGTATGCTCTCCGATGTATGATATCATTCAAGAAAGTTTAAAAACGAAATTGGATTTTTAAGGATTAATATTGGTATAAAACTATATACTTGTTTAGTTAACTAATTTTTCATTTGTATAATGCAAATAAAGTTCAAATTTGGTAATGGAATTATATTTTTGGTACAATGTTAACTAGAATAAAAATTCATGAAAACCTTTCTTCAATTATACATACAGATATTTTTCGATCATTTGTTCTATTATGTTTTCGTTGAATAAGTCAGAAATTTATTTTTCTAATTTAAAATAATATCATAATTTATTTTTGATCAAGCGTCATTAACACAAAATTTTAATATATGGCATAACATTTCCCCTAATTAATTTATATTTAATATAGCATGAACATGTCGAAATTTGCATAAAAAACATTAACTTGAATTACGTAAATAATTCGTACTTAAATTATTCGTATAATGAAAAGAATTGAATATTAGTTTCATGTCCTTGAATCTTAAAGATGTGTGATTATGCCAACATAGCGTTTTCATATTTTGTAACAAGCATGTATCAATTTTTTTATCCATAACTGGAGGAGTTAGCAGGAAAAACCCTTACATGATCAAATGTTTTCATTTTTACGTAAAGATATTAAAAAAAGATTTGAAATAATAATAGCAAACATTTAAATTAATTTTTAAATAAATATTCATTTTTTATTAAATAACACTTCTTGGAGAAAGAAACAACCTCATGGATTACTATGATATAGAAAACTGAAGATTATATAATGTGAAACAATTTTTTCAATGCTTAATTAAAAACATTGTTTCACATTATGGAATCTTAATGAACTGTTGTCAATGAGATTTTAGGTAACTGAAATTTTTAATGGGAAATAGATATATCTAAGTAACATTTACATAGTAGCCTACTGCAAATTTGTAATTTATTTTATTTCTTCTAAACTCGAAATAGTATTTTTTTTACCTTTCTATTTTAATTACCATAATTGTGCCGAATCTATTATTGTATGAAATTTAGCTAAACTAAATACTCGCTTTATTAATTTATAATATATTGTTAAAATTTAAGCAGCTATCTTTATACTGAAATGTAATATATTTTTAAACATCTATATACTTTTCCTTGATTAATTAAGGTAATTACTGAATCTTGAATTCGGATAAGAACTAATGTAAATATTTAGCGCTTTTAATTAGGTATACAAATACATACATAATATGATGAAAAACTGAAACACTTTACTGATTAATTATATTAAAACAATTTATTCAAACTGTTTTTAAATTTTAGTGTTCATAATTTCTTCAAAATTTCATATCTAATTTAATATCACATATTAATAATTTTAATATCCCATATCACATAGTTATAAATGCAGTGGCAAAATAGCAATTTTGGTAATTATTTTTTGTTTGATGTTCAATTAATATACATGATTATTTTTATATCTGTTGTAATGCATTTAATTAAGATTCTTATGCAATATAAATTAACTTATTGGTACCAATTGAAATATAACTTGCAAATTAATATGTAAAGTTAAAACTAATATGTATATATATATACACTACTGGCCATTAAAAAATACTACACCAGGAAAGCAGCACACCACACACGTGAAATTTGCATGACAGGTAGAACTTGCTGTGATAAGCAAATGATTAGATTTTCAGCATATTTATACAAAGCAGGCGACAGTAGCAAAATCTACAATGTGCATAAAACCAGAGATTTGACAGCAGTTTTCTCATACTCAATTTCCGTTTCAACGTGGTTTTCGGCAAAGAAAGTTGTTGTAATGCCTCGTGTAAGAAGAAGAAATGCCTATCAGCACGTGTCTGACTTTGATTGAAGGATTATAGCCTACCGTGATTGCGGTTTATCGTACCGCAATATTGCTGCTCACGTCAGTCGAGACCCCATGGATTGTCTGCACGGAGACCATAGCTTCGGCTATCATTGACGCTGCGTCACAGACAGGAGCGCCATCAATGGTGTGATCAGCTACAAACCTGGACGCGGGAATGGCATCACGCCATCTTTACAGATGAATCTCGGTTCTGTATACAGGACCGTGATGCCACATCCGTGTTTGGAGGCATCGTGGAGAACGCGCATTGCTAGCTTGCATTGGACATCGCCATACTAGCCCATCTGCTGGAGTGATGGTATGGGGTGCCATTGGATACATGTCTCGATCACCTCTTGTTCGCATTACCGGCACTTTGAACAGCAACCGTTACATTTCCGATGTTTTAAGGCCCGTGGCTTTGCCCTATCTTCGAGGCCTCCCTAATGCAGGTTTCAACAGGATAATGCACGACCACATGTTGCCCGTACTGTTCTGAACTTTCTTAATACAGAACAGGTATGACTGTTACCCTGGCCAGCACGTTCTCCTGATCTGTCACCAATTGAGAACGTGTGGTTAATGGTTGCCGAGCAATTGGCACGCCATCACTCACCATTCACTACTGTCGATGAACTGTGGCATAGTGTTGAAGCTGCATGGACTGAGATCCCGGTATATGCCATACAATCTCTGTTTGACTCCATGCCTAGGAGGATAAATCCGGTTGATGCAGCCAGAGGTGGCTGCTCTGGGTACTGATTTCTCAAGATCTATGCATCCAAATTTCCTGGAAATATAATCACTTGTTCTTTTCACGATTATGTATGTGTCCAATAAATATCGCTCTGTTATTTGCATTCCTTTTTCGTGTGTATATATATATATATATATATATATATATATATATATATATATATATATATATATATATATATATATATATATATATATATATATATATATATATATATATAGATAGATAGATAGATAGATAGATAGATAGATAGATAGACAGATAGATAGATAGATAGATATAGATATAGAAAAATTTAAAAATATATTTTTTAATCAAATTTAATTTGGCTAAAATTTTAAATATATTTGTTAATTTTAAAGTTTAACTTGTTAATTTTTTATAACTAATTATATTTTAAAGTATTTGAAAATATTTGCTATAACTATGTAATATTTTAAAATGCAACTATCA
>JAJQOW010002746.1:0-13023 GCA_037975125.1 Latrodectus hesperus
GCCTCACAATGATTTGTACGTCACTCAATGGTCATTTTTTCACGAGGGTTAATTAGACTGGAACTTAGAGTTTCCGAACCACAATTATCATCTAAACCTAAGGGACGGAATCGACCCAACAAACCGACGATCCCAGCACTAAATCATTCGGCTACTGCTTCACGATGATTTTTCACTTGGTATGCAGGCATTGATTTGTTGATAAAATGAATATAACTTTTTGTTTACTTAACATGCTTTAAAATTAATTAAGGTTTCTTATTTACTTTTCGAAATTTCTATATATGAAATTGAAAAATGTTTATTAAATTAACATGGGAATATTTTTGTGAATACTTATTCAAGTAACAACGGAAATTTTAACTAATGGCATTTGGTGATTCGATAAAAAAAGCTTAATTTTTTCAAAAATTATCATCAAAAGTTTATTGTAATTTTATTATACTTATTTTAGTTAGAAAATTTTCTAAATTCCCATTTCAACTGAATTTAGTAATTTTTATCATTAATGAATCTGTTAATTGAGCAAGTCATAATATTCTGCACTCATAAATTTGATATTTTCAATTTTTGCTTTCAGTGAATGTTTTGATTGTGAAATAATCTGAATGAAAAAGGACTGACTAAGTAAATGTAAAAAATTGTGCAATGGTATAGTTTTTTAAGTTAAATTTCAGCTGTTATAGAATCATTTTAGATTTTGTGGAAATCCTTGCATTTAATACTTTATGAAGACCTAAGGGTGAAAAGTCATAGAGTGCTCAGAAATATTTTTCCTCTAAGAGAATTTTTTATTTGGATCTTTTTTATTATATCATTACATTTCCCCCAAGTTGTTGTCTAGATATCAATAATAAATTCGAGGAAGGAGGACTTGGGGATTTTAACTCTCTTAATCTCAAAAAAAAATTTTAGTGTAACTAAAAGTTAACTTTCTTAACTTTGCTGTAAATGTTCAGTGTTTTTACTGCAAATTATTTGACAAATATTTCAGTAAAATCAGATCTTAAAAAAATGTTTTATATCTTTTTATTGTTTTCAAATTTTTATTCAGTATAATCTCCTTCTTCCGTGATATTTTTAAGAGAAGAGAGAGAGAGATTTCTTTATTTCACATAGGAACTGTTTCATTTAAAAGTACGCCAATTCCGCATTCAATTTTAAAATAAATTTTAAAATGGAAAAAAAAGGATAAGATTTTATATTTTGAAAACTGATTTAATAATAAATACAGAGGAAAAGTAGTTTTGTGTAACAAGATTTCTAGCACCTGTTGAAAAAAATTCTTGAAGCTATATGGTTGTCTTGTAAACTTCAGCTTTATTAACCATAAACTGGTTGTTTCCCTCGTTACAGTTAAGATTATGTTTACGCCACTTCATTATAATTCTGATTGGTTTAAAATATCCATGACGTCAGATGACATTTCATTACGTCACACATAATTAATTACGACCATCGTATTGAGACTGCGTTTAAATCGGATTTGTCGACGAATTTGTTGCCAGATCGCATTCTTCGAGGGGCAGCAAACAAGGCGAAGTTCAATGAATGTCTGAAAATATTGTCGAAATTCATGTTGTTAAAGAAGCCGTTTCCCATTGATTCACGACATTAACATGTCGATAATAGAACAGAAGAAAAAGCAAAAGTGAAAAAGACAAGACAAAACATCAGCTTTATAGTCAGTTAAATTCAGCAAGGGCGATTTAAATTCTTTTTTCTTTTTACAATATTTCTCAGTTTTAACTTTAATTTTTTATTTTAATTAGAGGAAAAAACTTGAATTTTATAGAATACATTAGTTAATTTTAGATAGATAAATTGTGAATTTTAGACCATATTTGTTGATAGTGGATGTCAATTGTGGTTATTGTATTTAGATGTGGAAGACTCATCAACCACATTATGAGCAGAATACATTTTTCTCCGTTATAAAACAAACGAATTGTTCTCTACTTCAAGTCAAAAATTACAATTGCGCAGAAAATAAGAAAATGAGCTGAATAAGAGGTGACCTATACTAGCTCCCAAATGATGAACATTGTAGTTTTTAAGGCAATAATAGATTAATCCCCTTATTAAAATATTTTTATTTAAAATGTCAATTTGAAACTTGTTTATCCGAATCAAATTACCGCTTATAATCATGATATATATCCGTAGCAGCTGGTATTTAACGTTTATATATAACAAACCTGGCACTTATATGTACGAAAACATCACTCAGTTAAGTCAGTCATGCTAATATATTTTAAAATAAGTATTCTACTCTTTTTTTCTTGTAAATAGGTTGAAGATAACAATCATTTATTTTATTTACGTTGACTTTTTATGTGTATTATTGCATATATTGTTGTTATATTTCTTCATCGTTATGTTTTATACTTTTCTATTCATAAAAATGAGTATCATATATCAAATTCCCAAACATAATGGAATCAATTCATCACCAGATGGTGCTTCTGCTCTTGGTATTTGTCCTGTGACAAATTCCAAACACAGATTTGTTGTTGTTGCTTATCTCCAAGGGGTCTGACCGAGTCAGGCCAAATCAAAGAATCCATTGATTTGAATTTTGTAAAGGTACAATTTAATTTTATTTAGCAAATTGGTAGCAATACTTTTTTTACACACGTTTAATAATAAAAAACGTTATGTATTAATACTTTTTCAAATTTTTCTACGCTTAATATTCTGAATATTTTCCACAAATGAATGAAAAATGTAGTATTTTGACAAAGAATAAAATCTTTATAATGGCAAGATAAATTTATAATCAGAATTGTTTCATAAGAAATGATAATAAAACAGTTTATATTATTAATAACTGCCGTCTGAAATATGGACGTACTCAGCTGGAAGTATCCGAGGAACTTGGAATCGTCCAGAGTGTCATCTCCAGGTTTTGGCAACGGTTCCAAGATGATGGTAATGTGAGTAGACATTACAGCACAGGTCTCACACGAGTTACAACGCCCAATGAGGACTGGTATTTGGCAGTTACTTAAAAGAAAAAAAAAAAAAAAAACAGACGGGGCACAGGCCTGTCTTGTCAGCTCTCTTCAACTACCGGTACGACAGTTTTAAGGCAGACCGTGTACAGACGCTTAGGGCATATTAGTCTGTATACTCGTAGGCTTGTCAGATGTGTTCCACTTACCGCAACTCACTGTCACCTGCGGTTAGCCTGGAGTAGAGAGCATTGCGGACACCACAATAGTGGTCTTGTGTTATGTGATGTACGACGATTTCAGGTTTTACTTTCAGTCTGATTCTCGCTGGATTTTCAAATGGAGAGGGCCAAATACCTGTTACCACCAAAAGAACACCTTTGAAGGACACCGCTACGGTGGTGCAGGATTGCTTGTTTGGTGAGAGATTATTCTGGGTTCCAGAACTAACCTGTATGTTCAAAACATAACCATGACTGGTCACATCTATCGGGATGTCATTCTGGAACAACATGTACGTTTGTTTCGGGGCGCCATGGGTTCAGAATTTTTGTTTATGGATGACAGCCCCCGTCCTCACCATGCAAACATTGTAGATGAATGCCTTCATTCGGAGGATATCACCCGTAAGCACTGATCAGCGTACTCACCGGACTTGAATCCAATAGAGCATGCGTGGGACATGCTTGGCCGACGAATTGCAGCCCGTCAACTCCCTAACACATGTCTACTGGAACTTTGGAGAGCATTGCATGATGAGTGGTGTAATATTCTCCAAGATCAGATCAATAACTTGATACTCAGCATGCCTAGGCGTTGTACGGCCTGTATTGCATAGTGTGGGGTTTAAGACAATGTATTAATCATCATACCAACCATGCTATATTGGTTTTGTTGATAGGTTTTCTTTTTTTTTTTTTTAAATTTGCTCCAGGTAGTAAAAATCGCAATTTTTATTAATGATGTCAAACATATAGCATCTTTTTGCCCTTTATCTTTTGTTTAATAAAAAGACTTTACAAATAAGTCACATTTGTTTTGCTTCTGTCTCTTTCTTTGTCTGAACTTGCATTATCCTTAATTTATGGAGACGAGTGTATATGCATAAAATATTCAAAGAAAAATTTTTTGCACATTGTTGTAGTTCAGCTGCTCCTTCGAAAAAAATGAATATAGCTATGCACATTATGGTTCTATAAAAGAAACTATCAAACATTAGCCATCTGGTATCCCGCTAATAATGTAAATCCAAAAAATTCCAGAGAAATAGCACATTTTATTTATAGAAAAGTTTGTTTCTGATATATAAAATTTGTTTTCACCCGGCCTCTTTTTGGTGATTAATCTTTTAGAATCTGGGATAAAAAATCATACAATTTTAACTTTTTATTTAACTTTTGACATCAAATTAATGAAAAATAGTACAGATAATTCTTAGTTAGTTTTATTATGTAAAGAAAATGATTTAAAACACTTTGGGAATGGTACATTTTGATTTTTCTAAGAGGATGGCTGGTAAGCCATTCATAAACTTCAAATATCTACTGCTCCCGAAATGTATCATGATCACCTACAAATTTGGTATTATAATAGCAAATTATTAAGTAACGCTTAAACCATTTTTGAAAACATTTTAATGAAGTGATTAGTGAGTTATACTAATCCCCTCATTAAAATGTTCACAATCGAGAAACTAATGTGACAAGTGTTTTTTCGGACTGTTACATTTTTCAAAACAAATATCAGACAAAATAACATCACATTTATACATTACATGCAAATTTTGTGAGCACGTGCTTGGATTTTTTTTCAAATTTATTTTCAGAAATAGCCTTTATAAGAAGTTTCTGAAACGTCTAATCACATTTGTAAGATTATACAAATCAAAATAAATTATCCTTCTGCACTTTAAACAATAAAAAATATGTGGATAAAATGTATAATATTTTCTCATTAAAACGGTAACATAATAGCAAAATTATTAATAGTTGTTTTGGATTGATGTATAATAAGAGATTATTACAGTGAATAAATTATTCCTCCTGAAATAAATTCTTATTCCAGACACCAATACTGTATATTTTTAAAATTTGCCTTACTGATAATTTTGTCTTGGTAAAACTGAGTAATACGGTCGAAGTTTGGCGATTTTTTGGATTTTTTTCGCCAAGTACAAGTAAGGATTGAAATTCCTACGCTATATTCACAGCGAAATACAAAACGAATATAAAAGACAGTATTGAAATTCCGGCACTATATCTAAACCGGGTAAAACTGAGGTCTGACCGTAATACTCCGTTTAGCCAAAAATTTACTGCATAAATCATTATTTCTATAATCTACTTTGTTAGAATTCATTATAATTTAATTTGCATTAAATCTTTTTGAAAAGGTTTTGTATACTATTATTCTTAAATCTGAAAAATTACCTTATATTTGCGCAGTCCTTTTACGTGAATTAGTGATATTGTTTTAACAATTTATGTAAATCTGCATGAATTATTAAATAAAATTTGCAAATTTCAAATACGATTGAAATTGATTTCAAATTTATTAAATTTTAAGGGGAACTGAAATAGCTGGCAACTACTTTGCGACAATGCAAATTTGATTTTCGCCCCTTTCTACACATAAATACTTTTATATTCTGTTCCTCGTGTGAAAAATGTAAATTTCGTCTAATCATGTGAATAATGGCTAATATGTCTACTTTTATATTTTCTTACAAAGAAGAAGATTTCATAATAAATTTATAATATTTAATTAAATAAGTCAAGATTTTGGATGGGAATATACAATTTTTAAAAAATTTAATTGTCAATGATATATTCAATTATTTGTAATACATAGTTTTGTACATTTTGACTGTTCATGACATTAAACTAAGTCGCACGTAATGGAGAACGCAACAATTAATGAGTAGATGCCGAGAATGAGTAGAACAAACCGGAATCTCTTACGATTTGTTGATAAGTCTGGGTTAATTAATTTGAAAAAAAACAGCATTAAGAACAAACATGGTTAGAAACAAGTTGTATTAATCATATAAATTACCAAAAATAGAATAAAATTCAACTGTATTGAAATGAAGAAAAACTATTTAAGAATGCATATTTCAAAAAATTTTATCCACAGAAAATACTATGTATAGAAAATTATTAAATGTATACGTGATCCATCAGAAAATTTGGTTTACTGATAAGAGAATTCATGAAAATTTTTTGTAATTATTTTTCTTTGATATAGTTGCTACGATGCCTTAGAAAATGCTAGTTTGGGTGTTGACGTAGTTATTTGAAAATAGGTCAAAATTATAAGATGTTGAAAAGCTATAGTCAGCAGGAATAGACAAAGTTTCACTTACAAGAAGTGAACTGAACACAAAAAATAACAATCTAAAGCTTTACAACATCTAGACTCAGTGGTTGTTTCATTCATGGTATTGTTTTCAATAGTTTGGAAGGAAAAGAGTTCAGTTTGGTAAACGATTTATTTCTTCAAACTCTTTGAAAATGTCTGCTATGCAAGGAGCACTATCTGCTGCTGAGAGATCTATGCGATCTGTATTCGGTGTGTATACTTAGAAATACCTTTTTCAAATATTCTATCTGGAATTAGCGCTTTCTTGGGACTTAAAGAATTGCATTTTTGCTAACTTAGTGTAACATATTTTGTCTTTCTAATATTTATAATGAAAGTAAAAAGAAAGAAAACGTTTTAAAACTTTACATACAATTGTCGTATTCTTGAACATGTTTAAAAATTTCAAAATTTGTTGTTTTTCTCTTATTTCTAGACTTCGAAGGAAAGTTTTGAAATTGTTATTTTTGTTTCTCTTAAGTTTTTCATAGTCTTATTTTTGGTAAAGTTTAAACGGAAATTTTTATAACAAAATTGAATTGATCCTTTGAATTAAAACAAACCAGATATTCTGTGTCATGAATTCATATGTATCTGATGTTTTGTGTGATTTTGATATATTAGCACTAATTCAATGTAAGGGATTTTAATTCGAACTACATTCCAAAATGTTAAGTCCAATTAATGCCCCTACATACCTGGATTTTTAAAAAAGTTAAAACTCAGTGTTAAATAAATGTTAAAATGATAGTTTGAAATTTTGCAGAATTACTATCAACTAATTTGACTGGTTTTTTTGGAGTTTTTTAAAATATTTTTCGGATGTTCTAAATTTTATCTGCATTAAATTAAATTTCACTTTTCCTAGCAAGTGAATGTACATTTCACAGTGGTGACGTCTGTTGATTTTTTCCATGAAGATAAGTTTGATGTAGGTCTGTCAACTCACATCTCTTCGCACAACCGACTGGAAGGTTTGCGCATGCGCAAACCACAAAATGGCATTTTTGGCTGAAATTCTGTTTCAGTTTTGAAAAACAACCCTGTTATCTGTACAACCGCCTGGCGCGGATGTATGCAGAATTGTACAACCAACTGGCTTTGATAAGGAAGAATTTCGTGGACAACCGACTGGCGCGGATGTATACAAAGTTGCTAAATATCCTTCTAAATTTTATGTGCACAACCGACTGGCGGAATATATATAGTATTATACAACCAACTGGGGAGCGCATTTTATGGTTTTTAAAGTTATGTAAACTTTGCAAATTTATATAAGATGGCTTTAAAACGAAAAAAATATCTTCAATACAATAGGCTTATTTTTAAAGTACTTTAGTAAATTATACAATTGTCAAACTTCAATTATTATTTGCTTTATAATAAAAGAAAACTAATGCACAACCGGCTGGCACACACTTATTCACTATATTAAGAGCTCTGTTAAAAGCAAAAAGAGTGCTTAATTTTTCTTTTGATAATTCTATTGTAATATTTTAGTAATAAATTTATTATTAATTATCATTTTATTCTTAAATGTACAGTTGAATGGCAAGAATTTTAATTAATAATAATTTACTTTTATAAACAGTAATGAAGCATAACTTTACTTATGACCAATAAATTTCTGAAAAGCAATTATAAATACTAAATGTGTATGTATTTACATTTAATATTCCCAACAGTTATAATTTTATACATTCACATTTTAAGAGATGCAATAAATATTGAACTACTTAAACTCGTAAAAAGATTTTTTCAATTAATATAAATGCATTTATTTAAATATTTAAAATTTTGAATTCAAATACTTTTATTTCTAGTAACATTTTATAAAATATAAATGAGAAATGGATAATGAATTAAATAATTTCATCATATTGAAAGTGTAAATAGACAGTATATATATATATATATATATATATAATTTCTGCAGAATTTAGATGTGTTAAATTTGGTTCCAATATGGAATTTTATGAAGAAATAAGTGTCTTTCATAAAACTTACAACGCTTGTATTTCTTATTTTGACATGTATTGTAGTCAAATTATAAATTTACTTCATGCATTGTTTGTTACATCATCAAATGGCTCAATATTATTGTTCTTAAAATATTTAAATTTCAAAGATCTAGATCCATTATAATCTTTTCAATGTAAGTGATGTTGAAATAAAAAAAAATCTTAAAATACATAGGTACAGCAAAAAGTGTTAATTTTTATCTATGTCAGATAACAATAGGAAGCCAAATATCTTACTTATCCTTTGAATAATCTATCAGTAGAAAAAAATGCTTTAAAATACAACATATATAGTACAAAAGAGCTGTATTTTTTAAATAAACTTTACCAAAAAATTAAAGTTTGCTTTAGTAAATTTGTATCATGAGAAATATGCCATGAGTAAGTTCTTAAAGGATGTTTCAGTCATAAATTAAAAACTTGATTTCTGTATACTTGGACTGTGGTCTAGATGTTGACATCATCCATAACTATTTCCTTGCTTTTTTGCCTTTTCATTACTTTCATATACAATATCTAAATTCTACGTATCAGACTTCGAGATTTTTAATGTAGAAAATGTGGTATTAACATAATATATTGACAACCATCTCAGCAAAAAATGTCATAAAATGCAACAAATTTTTTGTTGTATAAATTATCTTTTATTTGTTTCAATGTAGTTAGTTTTTAATGTTTCCTTATATTAAAAAAATAATTAGCAACATTTTATGACAGTTTCTGTCAAAAAAAAAACATTAACTTTTACTAACTAAATAGAGGCTTCCTATAATTAGTTTAAATGTGTTTAAAAATTTACTGACATTACATTTTTCTAAGCTAATACAATTGTGCAAGAATACAAAATAGGCCTTGTGAAATCAGATAAATTAATCTATATGATAATAAATACCTAATAAATAACAAAGAAATGTTGCATTAATAATAAAAATATGTAATTAAACTGCAACAAAAAAGTGAAATCAGAATTCAAAGACATTAGAATTTTTACTTTTATCACTAAACAGTACTAATAACTAGTTAAAAAATAAACATTGAAAAAGTACCAGTTGCAGTTATGGTTATTGAGTGTACCTTTATAGAAATAGTCATATGGTATAATAGTAAATTTATTTTGATGTTAAGATTATGGAAATAAGATGTAATAGTGCTGTTTGTTAGAAAATTACTAGGCTATAATTATAATTCCATAGAAACAAAAATCTTTTTCTTTTCAATCTGTAGGAAAAATTATAAATGTACAATGTAATTAGTTTAAACTTAAATGAATTTTATACAGAATATTCAAAAAATTAATTAGCAATGAAAACTGCACCATACTTTTTAAGTTTTATTAGGAAAAATTGCAACAATAAATGATTAAAAATATTTTATTAGCAGTCACACTTTGTAAACTTTCTCTTAAAATAACCAAAATTTTAATATTACTTTGAGCAGTTAATTCAAGCAGCACGATTCATAATTTCATGACAACCAAATACAAATTAAATATGTAAACCGATTTACAAACAAATAAGAATATAATATCACAACTCTCTACTGCATAACATGAGAGCGAAAAATATGTACCCTATCTTTAAAGAGTATTGATCTTCTAGGCATATTAAAAAAAGTCAAGTCTAAGTAAGCAAATGATATCTCAGAACACTATATTTGTAAAAGTACCAATATGCAAATTTTTCAAAGACAGTGCCTAAATTTAAGTATTTATAATTTTATAAATTTTAAATTCTAGTACATAACATGGAAAGAATACTACATAGATAGCTATTTTCAAACATTAGCTAGCTAATGCAATTTCTCACCAAGTCTTTAAGACATGTATTACTAAATAAGATTTAGTAAGAGCATGCCTTTAACACTGGGAACATATGCAATATGTTCATTTAATTACAATTAAAAATGTACTAATTTCTTGAACAAAATAATTATAAGACAAATTAGTTAAAATTATTCTTGAGTAAATATGAAGTTAGAAAAACATAACTTGAATATATCAATTAAATAAAAACAAATATACAGATAACAAATGAAAAAATGTCTTGAATAAATATAAAATGAAAATCTTGATTAAATACAACTTTATATTTTCACTGAAATTATAAATAGAATCAAATATACTTACTTTAATATAATGAACATGCCTGAAATTTCCTTTAAAAGAAATAACCCAAATAAAAGTTTATTAACAAAGACCTCCAAGTGAAAAACCTAACTATTTTTTGTACTATTATAACGAGCCTGGGGACATATAGATTTATTTGCTGGTTCCTTACTAACACAACTTAAAGGAAAAGAATTTTTAACCAATACTGCATCATATCTATTTTTTAAATCTTTAAAACCACTTTCTAAAACTGCTAGTTGTTCACCTGTCCCTTTCATAATGCATTCCTGTAGCATTGCTAAATCTGATAATAATGATTTTTTCCTTTCTTCATTACTTTTTGTTTTTTTCACGATCTCTTCTGATAAAACAACATGTTCTACTTTCGATGTATCATCAATCACAGATAAAGAATCTGAATCCATAACTGCTGAAGGCAAAACTTTAGGATATTTTTTACAAACAAAATGTACATGCTTACATATATTAAACCGAATACAATAGTCGATGCATGTACAGCTAAATTCATGAATACAGATATCACATTCCTCACATTTGATCTCACATGTACATTTCTCTTTTTTATGATCAACATTATATGTATCAATGATACCAGTACCATTATCTTTGGTAACAACCCATGAATTGCAACTTTCTATCTCTATCACAGAATAACTTTCATTCATTTGCTTAGTTTTTTCATGCCTTTTTCGTATTTCAGTAAGACGAGAAGTTAATTTATGGCGTTCTAAAGATATTAACCTGCCTACAAGCTTCTTTGTAATTGCACTTAATACGATGGAAAGAGATTGATCTAATCGCTTCACAATCCTACCACCTGCTTCTTCATATTTCAAATATCGATGCCACCTTTCTAACTTCATATTTGTGTTAATTTTACATCCTACGCGGTAACAATAAGCCCACTGATCAACTCTCTGCATATACTGACTTTTGAAATATTCTACAAACAACTTAGCATTTTCGACTAATTCATACTTCTCAAAAAATGATTTACAAAGGCTATTAAAAGTAGCAAGATCAACTTCTTCAATAATTTTAAACAAATCAGTTTGAATTAAATTTCTCAACTCAATATCTTTAACCTTAGATTTTAAATTTGTTTTCATAGCTTTTTTAATGTGCCAACTACAAAGTAGTCTAAATCTACATTCACCAAAGACCTTCACCCATGCATTATAGAAAGCAGGGGCATCATCCGACATAAACACAGCTGGCTTAATTGAGACCCGTTCCTTAATTGCAGAGAAAAAACCTCAAACGTTTCAGCATTCTCCTTAGATGAATAAAATACTGCAACTGGGAATCCTTCATGATTACTATCATTTACCATTACAGTAGTCAAATGGAAACCATACTGATTAAAACCATGTGTTGAATCAATCATAATACATTCATTTCCATGTAATTCTAACATCTTCTGTTGAGCATTACTCATTATACCAAGCATAAAATCTTCATTCATTTCATTCACAGGCTTATAAATTAAAATGTAATTACCAGGTTCACTCCTCATTTTACGAACTTTAAGATCAACAGACAAAGCATCATTTTTATCAAGAATAACATTATTCTGTAATTTAAAATCTCTACAAATATTATGCAAGTCTTTTTTAGTCGTGAAAGATAATCTTTTAGTTGGAGAATAATCAGTGAGTATATTGCTTAAAATCCTAGGTTTCGGAATTCCTTGATCCAATTGTACTGCAATATTTCGCCTATCTTCTTTATGTAAAGGAAGTCTACCTACTTCATTTAAATGTCCAAAATGAGTTGCTTGAACCTCAACATCTACATTATTACCTCTAATAACTGCTTTAATTGTAGCTGGACAAGTTCCAGAAATTTTATTTGAGCCACCACATTTGACATGTCTTTTTCTATCCTTAACAGTTCGTTTATTCCCACTTCGATGGCAAATGAAATATCTTACAACTGCATCATCTGATAACTTTTTCGAACTTCTCTGCACAAAATGAGCGATGGTGTTCTCTTCAAATTCCTTTTTCCAAGATTCATAACATTCAACTGAATCAAACGAATGCTTTTCAAATGACATATTAATTTCAGTGTGGTGTAAAGAATAGTGCGTGTGTAAATCTTCATAAGACCTTGCATTTTCAGGGCATAAGCCACAAAGTAATAAACCAGAAATATTTAACTTCACATCTGGATGAAGTTGCCTAACATGAGCGTATAAATTACATTTACGAGTAAATTTCCTGTCGCAATATTCGCAAGCAAAGCTACTAGTAGAACTCATGATTACAGAGATTCAATAAAACAAAATAAATTTCTTCAAAATTAATAAAATAATTGCGTACCTTAACTTGGAAAAACTGCCAACACGTGGTATTCCCCTCTTAGGCTTAAGAATTTGTAAACAACTAGCAGAACTTCAACCAGCAATACCGTCGCACACCCGCGGAATGATTTTGAAACAAATATTCCCGCCTAACATGGTTGGCGAAACAGTTTTCCATATTTGGCTACTAATCGCCGCATAAACCATAAGTTTTCTACTGCGCATGCACAGTCAGCTGTACAAAGAGATGCTTCT
>JAJQOW010002747.1:0-13012 GCA_037975125.1 Latrodectus hesperus
TTTTACATTTTAAATTTTGCGTGTAGTAAAAATAACATTAAGTAACATTAAGTGTAAAATTTTATACATTACTGTTATTGCATACAGGTGGTTAAAAAATATATTTAGATTTCATATTTAACTGAATACTTAGTTACTTGTAAAAGAAATAACTCATCATAAAAAGGGTTCTGAATTAATTTGAAAGTTATTTGGTAATATTGGCTTACTTAAATTTTAAAATTCAAACTATAATCTAAAAAGAAAAGAAACCCAAATAATAATACAGTAAGACCCTGCTTAACGCTGTTTAGGTTTAGCGCTCTTTTATTTCAACCCGGGGATTCCACGAAATCGCTCGCAGCATACGGGGATTCCCCGAAATATTATGCAGCGATAGGCTTCAAATACATATCCGAAAGAGTGTACTTGTGTTTCTTGTTTGGTGCGGTATTGTACAGATATATTTTTATTATTGGAAACATTTGTTGACATTATTGTAAGTAGGTATTAATTTACATATTTAATACTATATTACAGTGTCAAATATTTTGATCTTTAGTTTTTACTATGGGTGATTATGAAAAAGAAAAGAAAACAACCAGAAAAAGCATTTCACTCAAAACTAAAATGGAAGTGATTAGAAGATTAGATTCTGGTGAACGTCAAACTCTAATTAGTGCTTCATTGAATTTGCCAACTTCAACAATAAGGACAATCATGAAGAATAAAGAAAAAATACTGTCATCGTCAACTACAACTACGTCAAGCTCTGCAACTAGAATTACCCGTTCTAGAAATAATATCATAGAGGAAATGGAAAAATGACTGTCTATATGGATTGATGACGAAATGGACCGCAATATGCCATTAAGCCAATCTATCATAAAGGAAAAAGCTAGAAGAATTTTTAATTACATTCAGGCTGAGACAATTGACACAAGTGAAACTTTCGTTGCTAGTCGAGGATGGTTTAATAGATTTAAACATCGAAATAACCTTCACAACATAAAGATTACAGGAGAAGCAGCAAGTGGTGATACAAAAGCGGCGGCTGAATTTCCAGCGATATTTTAAAAAAATAATTGAAGAAGGAAACTAACCTCTAGAATTGGTTTTTAATGTTGATGAAACAGGCTTGTTTTGGAAAAGAATGCTGAAACGAACATTTCTTACCCGTGAAGAGAAACGGGCACCAGAATTTAAAGCTGCAAAAGATCGCTTAACCCTTCAACTAGGTGTTAACGCAAATGGAGATTTTAAATTAAAACCACTACTAATTTACCATTCCAAAAACCCAAGAGCGATGAAAGGCATATTTAAATCAACTTTACCTGTAATTTGGGAGTCTAATAAAAAATCATGGATAACTGCGAAAATTTTCCAGGATTGGTTCACTGAACATTTCTGCCTGTCTGTTAAACGTTATTACGAAATTAAAAAACTTGAACAAAAAGCACTTCTGTTAATTGATAATGCTCCAAGCCACCCAACAAATTTATCAGACTTAACAACATGCATTCCAGTCGAAGTGGTTTTCTTGACGCCTAACACAACTGCCTTAATTCAACAAATGGACCAAGGCGTTATATCAAATTTTAAGGCTTATTACTTGCGGCGAACCTTTAAGCAAATGTTTAAGAAAACAGACGGAGAAGAGAACCAGTCCATAAGAGAATTTTGGAAAAACTACAACATCGTGGATGCTGTAGAAAACATAGGCCTTTCTTGGAATGAGGTAACAGAAAGATCTTTGAAAGGAGTATGGAAGAATATTTGGCCGGATTTAAGTAAGAGAGATGACGTTGGACACTCTGTCGATGTGGATGAAATAGTGGAAGAGATAGTGAAATTAACGAAGCAAACCGGTTTTGAAGGGGTAAATGTGAAAGATGTCGAAAAAATAATTCAAGAAACAGCGGCTAGTCTTTCTAATGATGAGCTCAAGGAATTAACTGAACAAGAAGAAAACAAAAATGTTGACAGCAGTGATTCAGAAGAAGAGCAAAAAGAACTTTCGATGGCGTTTGTAAAAAGGAGTTTGTCTACCATAACTGAAATAATGGATCAATTCATTGAAAATTATCCGAATTTTGACAGGAGCTCAAAAGTAAGGCGTGGTGTTAGAGATGCTCTATCCGTTTATGAAGAACTTTTAAGAGAACGACGCTAAAGAAAAAGGCAAACAACATTAGATGCTTTTGTCACAAAAAGGCAGAACACTGAAAACGCGGAAGGCTAACTAAATATGACTGACTTAGAATTTTATTTGTTTTTTTTTTTAAAGTTCTTTTCGTTTTGTTATCTATATTTTGTTTTTATTTTTGCAAGAAATAATGTGGTATTAATTTGGGCTTTAAGAAATAAATGTTTGGTTTTATTTTTATTAAAAAAACATATTTTTTAAATTTAATACCTATCCAATTTCCTAGCCATCTTCCCCTAACCCCAATATTTCCATGTAAAGATAGCCTCGTTTAGCGCTGTTTCGCATAACGCTCTAATTTGATGGAACGTATCCCCCGCGTTAAGCGGGGTCTTACTGTATTAGAATTTTATTTTGTCGTCTCTAATCTGAATGTAAAATGCAATGTATGTTAGAATATTCAATTTCTATTTTAAAAACTATTGAAGCTCTCGTAATTAGTTTTGAAACTTCGTAATTAGCTGAAAAAATATTTACATTACACTGAATTTGTATTGAAAGCGTGAAAAAAATTGTGATACAATTGCTTATTTTGCATAATAAAGTATATTTTATTTACTTTTTAGGAGATGTATAATTGCATTTCTATCTTTATAGTACTACATGTGAAACATGAATATTAAAGTTTCTTACAGAACTTATTTTTCTTAATTTATTGATTAATTTCTTGTAACTCTGAAGTTTATCCCTTAATATTTCTTTCCAATGTTTTCTGTATTTGTATTTATATTGCATTACAACATAATACAGTCTGAGTAAATACTTTAAGGCCAATTGGCCTTTTGTGAGAAAATGAAAACATTTAAAGTGAGAATTTAAAATACCATTTGATTGATAATTATTAAGCTTAAAACGTAAAAAAAAGAAAAATTAATTAGAAAATATTGCAGAACACACAGATGAATATTTGAGCCTGGGTAGAAACTTTACGGCCAACATAGAAAATAACACATAAGAAAAAAATTACAAATTCTTAGAAGGTTGTGTAGGAGCCATTTCTAGGAATTACTTCAAATATTCTTATTTTCATGGATGAACAAGTTTTTGACAAAGAGTGGAATCCGTTTTATACCATTCATCTTCGATAGTAGATTTCAGCTCTGTTGTTGATGTAAAATGTCTCCCATTTGCATAAACTCTTCTTGCTAAGTCACCCCAAAGGTTCTCGATTGGGTTGAGGTCAGGTGATTTTGCTGGCCATTTCACAAATTCAACATTGTTGACTTGGAACCAATTTTTTTGCGCTGTTACTCAAATCGATCGATGCATTGTCTTGCTGATATTTCCAATTTTCTACAGCAAGATATTCAGCATTTGGCAAAAGATGATTTCTTAATACATTTTGGTATCCTTGTAAATTTATTCTACCTGAAACGAATGCAATTGAGCCTACACCATTGTCAGCAAAACAGCCCCAAGTCATGGCAAACCCTCCACCTGATTGGTGCTTTGAGAATATTTCTTTTTCATTTCTTATATCATGCCAGTAGATATTCCAGCGATCTGGTCCATCCAAATTCCATTTTTTATTTTCGTCAAAAAATTATTTCTATCCATTGGTTGTCCCAGGTCATGACTTTCTGGCCAAAGTTCAAACGCTCTATTTTGTGTGTCTACGGTAACTGAGGTTTAGTCAATTTTGCTGCATAAGTGTACCTTCCAGACCTACTAATTGTGTTATAAATCGTTTTTTGACGAACTTTTAAACCTGTCGTTGGAATCAGTTTCCTGGTTTAGTACTTTCCAGTAGATGCAAGTTTGCAAACTCTTCTTTCATCATGCGAGGACAAAGTTTTAGATCTTCCCCCAGTATTCTTTTTACTATAATTGTCTTTCAATTTTAAAAAATTGTTGACTACAGTCTTTGATCATCCTATCTTTATCGCAATAGCACAACTATTCATTTCTGTTGAAGACAAAGCTTCTATCCGTCCTCTTTCACGATCAGTTAACTTCTTACCCTTCGACATCTTCACAAAGGTCACCAATACTTCGAAGAAACGTATGACAAATATGAAAATTGCAGCATTGTCACAAGCTAGTAGTTGCAATGGTAATTACACGATTATATTATATTTATTTTTAAAAAATGACTGGTGTCTTTAAAATTTTTACTC
Source organism: Latrodectus hesperus (assembly GCA_037975125.1). Lineage (NCBI taxonomy): Eukaryota > Metazoa > Arthropoda > Arachnida > Araneae > Theridiidae > Latrodectus > Latrodectus hesperus. The sequence continues at coordinate 4,303 of JAJQOW010002747.1, forward strand.
AGACAGAAATGCTAACTTTGTAAATAACCACATATTTCTCATAATTATGTATTTACAAATTATGTTTATAGCATTTTTTCTTATCGATGAACTTTAATAATTAATATAATTTGAATCCCTTTTATTTCATTTTACATTTTCTCAAAAATTTTTACTGGCCTTGAAGTTTTAACTCACGCTCTAAGTTCTTAACATTATTTTAAAATAAAGTAATAAAATTGCTATAGAATAATAAATTCACTTTGAAATCTAAATTTATTTAATAGATAAGATTGTGATTGCACTTTTCCTAAGTGCTGTGATGATGTGATAAATGTAACCATAACTTCCAATGTTAAATCATTATATATAGTTCTTTATGAAAATAAAATCTTTGCTGGAAACTTTTACTTTGAACTTGGCAAAACTGAGAACTGATATTTTATGTTGCAAAACTAAATTATGAAAAAAATGTCTTCATGAGACCAAGCTTCTATTAACTGCTAAATTAAAACTTGTTTAAATATGCTATTATACAAAATGTACTAGCTTTTCTAATGTGGCATGTAAAAGTATTCTGAATCAAAACAAATATCATCAAAATGTAAAAAAGTAAACAAAACTTACTAAAACAAAAATTCAAAGTTAAAAAAGCAATTTTATTGGAAAATTTATTCAATGTACAATTGAGTTGAAGTCTAAAACATTCATGTAAGTAACTCCTCAGCAAAGAAAATCTAAGCTTCCATGAGGAATATGAACACTATAGATTCTATGTAAGATTTACATTTTCTGTATATGTTGAATACAAGATTGTAAATGAGCAGTTGAAGTATACCCATTCCTATTGAGAGCTGCCAATTGTAACTCCATTAGGGTTGCTGTTGATGTGATGCCAATTCTTCCTAGAATGTCTCACACGTGTTCAATTGGATTTAGAAATCTTGTTGACGAATCGATGCGATAAGGCATGATATACTCAAACACTAAGGAACTTACAACCAACAACACTTTTAAATGGGCATTTTGATCTTCGATGCAATGGCGTTGCACCAATGATTGAACCACCTTGGAAAATGTGAAGGTCAACATATAGGTATTAAACATAATATCACATCAGCAGAGAATTGTGTCACCTCCATGTCTCTTTTGTTGATGTTTCATAGATTATTGCGAATTTTCCACTCTGTTTTGATGAGTAGCATCTAGAATTGGTGTCCACAATAAATCTGTTTTCATCAGTAAAGAATACTTGGCCTCATTGCTTTATTTATTTATTTTTGTTCTTTGCACCACAGAAATCAGCGAACCTGGGGAGCAGGAGTTAGTAACTCATACATAATAGTTGTTCAAATAAACCATCATTGTGCAATCTTCTGCCCTCAATTAAATGCTAGTTGTAGTGTGAACGTAACGATAGTAGTAGTATACGCATACGACTTGTAATTCTTTCCTTTGTTCCTTATTGATCATAGGGGAACATGCCAATCAACCACTATCTTAGTTGCTCATGGACTACCACTACAGTGCCCTGGTTGGTTAGGGCACCATTGTCATTAGTGGAAGGTAGTGAATTCAAATCCCTGCTTAACCAAGGATCTGTCGTGTTCGCTAATGGTGGCTGGGGCACATTAAAACTGGCCGTGATTGCAATGTCCTCTAAGTGAAAGGATACCTATGGAGTGGAAGGCCAAGTATTGGGGGTCTTCTGCTTTGTTCTTGCTTCAAAATCACGAAGACTCCACTCAGCTACTTCTATCTAACTGGTAGAACCCAACTCAGGACTAGGTACAGGGAAGCATACTGGTGCAACAACCACTACCATGCACTCAGATAACTGTTCCTGTCATTTAAAATGATCCCTAATCCTGAACTCTGCGGTTCTTAATCCCATATTAAAAGCTCAAAAGTTATATATTCTCTATATACTTTCACAATAGGTAATTTTTATTTGAGTTTGATAAATAAAAAAAACTATTTTTTTATGATATTACACAAATTTTACGAACATCTTACATTCCCATGTAATTTATGCCAAAAGTCATTAAAACTTTACTAGTATGTAAGTCATCGAAACACAGATTGTTCTCATATTCAACTGTTAAAAAATTGAATAGATTTCCCTCTCCTGTTAGTCAAATGTTTGGACATCAAAACATAAAGAAATAATTTTTAGCAATATGTAATTTTTGAAGAATAAGATGAACATAAAGATTAGAATTCTTCATATTATATAGTATTGAAAGAACATGAAGGAGTTCTTAAAAATTATTCTTTGTGTTCTATTTCTTTCACTACATGTGTTAGATGTGTTATCAATAACGCTGAACTTTTGTAACTATGCAATTCTTGTTTTTAATTTTCTGTTTTACCAACAATCTCGTCCACTGACTATGAATAATTAATTTTCCTACTTAAACATGGTATCTGGAATTAGTCAGCAATATTTGTATTTATAAAGATTTAGATCAGTGTTTCTCAACCGCCGGTCCGCGGACCGGTACCGGTCCGCAAGAAATATTTACCGGTCCGCGAAATATCCAGCTTTTATAGGCCGACCACCGATACAGCACCTACATTACAATAATAATAGTTTACTAGTTTAAAAATAATGTAATCTTTGATGAAAAATACAACAAACTGGCAACTATGTACCTAAACGTGTTTCATAAATTGCCGTACCACCAGCGTTGCCAGTCTATTATAATTATAGAGCAGCAGCAATCTCATTAATTTTAGTTTTTATATATCCTTTATTTTAGTAAATTATTTTTCGCTTATTTCGTATCTACTTACGTTGTTCACATTTCGACTCATTGTTGTTTTGGCTAATATATTAATTAAAAAATAAATAAATATATCATTCACGTTGGAATTTTCTTGGAGTTTTAATTAAGTTTTGCTGCTTTTATTCTCGATGCAATATTATATAAGTAAGTTAAATATACAAATGTAAATTATAACAAACAAAATGCTTTAAAAATTATGTATGTCTTCATGATTTATCTTTGTGAAAAATTGTGCATTGGGTCAAATTATTAATATTACCGGTCCGCGCGAACGTGCCGAAATATTTTACCGGTCCTTGGAGTAAATTCAGTTGAGAAACACTGATTTAGATCATTATAAATGGATCAGTAACCGCAAATAAATTAAGCTCGATTAAAAAATGAGTTGAAGTGACATGATTTGGGGGAATATTTTTCTTTACTTAGTGAATTCCAAAAGTCAGAATAGTTTTTTTACCATATAGATATTCCTATAAAATTATGTCAAATTTCAGATAAATTTTATAAAATTTTAAGAATTTTTTTGGGGTTATATTCTTAAATTCTTTTTTAGAAGTTTAGGCTAGAATTCTCTGAGTATATTTTATTGGTCTTTTTAGTTCAATAGCAAAATTTAGACCTGAGATTTAGAAAATAATTGAAAAATTTTTTCATAATATACTGTTCTTTTTTATTTATCTTTTATGCATCAATAGTGAAGCATACTTCATATATATGTTCATGGGAATTAAGTTTTTTACTTAGATGTTTATTCTATTATTAAAACTGTATATAAAAATGGAATGGGAGCATACAACAATGATTAAGAAACGTGTAAATGAGAAAACTATACCTGGAAGATAAATAAACTTATTGTGTTCTTTTTATTAACCTTTTAGCTGTGAAGTAAAAACTTTAACCATACTTTCCAGTTTAGTTTTTTTTTTTATTCACTATTTCTTTTTTAATTTTCTGCTAAGTCTGAATCAATCGCTTATGCGCTGTTTTACTGTCCAATAAAAGTGTGGAAAAAACAATAAAAGTATCTCCAATATCATCATCGTTCATTTAAGAACAAATAAGGAAATGATGTCTATTCTTAGAACCTTTCTCATATAGAGGGGATCACACAGAACTTGTTACGTTTCGTTTTTATTTGAATAATTCCGAATTCGATTTCTCGATCATGTATAAAAATGGAATTCTTTTCAACGTAACATAATAAAATTATGGGCCGAAATATCTACGCGATATTTAAATTGAAGACAGAAATTATCAATAATGAATTTGAAAAACAGAAGTTCAAATATATTTATTTCTTCACTAAATCAAAACATTGCTCGGCGAGTGCCGGATGCATACTGAAAAAAAGAAGTTTTAAGTTACACAATAACTCAAGCAGTCACATGGGTGACGTCACTCGCTTCTCTGGCGATTGGTTGTTACATATCCTCCCACCTTTTGTTTCGGGAGAAAACAAAACCTAAATGGAAAAGAAAAAAGTTAGTTACAATTTTAAGATTACAGATTTAGTTTTTTAGGAATTTTCACTAATCGTCCAGTTCTGGTTGTTTTGGGTAAGTCCTTATCATCACTGAGCAAAATTGTTCTTAGAGAATCACTGGAAATGTCATTTTCTGATACCGGTGACAAATCATTTCCTTCAGCATCTGAAAAGGAATCTCTTCTCACATTTGATGTAATTGGGACATCTTTATCAGTAGTTGCTGAAATCTCTAGGGGAAAAATCCTCTGTATAGGTCGCACTAAAACACCGGATTGTGTTTTCAATTTCACAGTTCTGGCGATATCATCTTTGCCAGGAATCAACTGCATGACTTTAGCAAGAGGCCAGTTCAAATGTTTTTTATTGTCGTCTCCGATTAACACGATTTCTCCAACTTGTATTTTTGGAGTTGAACACCTTCTGTTTAGACGCTGTATAAGTTGACCAAGGTATTCCTTTCGAAAACGCAGCTTTAACTGCTCAGTTACTTTGGTTCGATGTTTAATTCTGATTCGAAAATGCTTGGCTTCAACTTCATCAATATTTGTGGTTACACTCTTTATCTTGGGATTGTTTAACATGATCATGGCTGGTGTTATAGGCTTTAGATCTTCAACGTCCTCTGAAAGATATGTGAGTGGACGTGCATTTATAACAGATTCACAATCTGAGAGTACTGTAAGTAATTCTTCATATGTAAAAACAGTCTTTTCGAGGGTACTTTTAAGATCTTTAACCACTCTAATCAGTTTTTCCCAAAAACCACCCCACCAACTCGCGGTTGGATGGTTGAATTTCCAAGAAATACATTGGAGGGCTGTTTTGATCGAATGAGCTAAACTTAATCCAATGGCGCAGGATAATAACTCCAATCTTGGGATGGTGATGGGTTTTAAAGGAGCTACTCGTGATTTAGCTCTTAAAAGACAAATTTTTACTTCATTGGAAGTGATAGTTCTAAGGAAAACACAAGCGGCATAAGCTACTTTGCTAGCATCCATGAATACATGCATTTGTGTCGAGTCATTAATTTCTGTATAGCGGGCTATTTCAACATTATTTAGTAAATGTAGATCATTAATCCATCTTTTAAAGCTATTCTGATCTTCAGTGGGTAAAGGAGAGTCCCAGGATAGTTTTAATTTCCACATGTCTTGCAATTTAATTTTTATGGGTAAAATTGCCGCTGACAATAAGCCAATGGGATCAAAAATCTTCTGAATCGTAGCCAAAATTACTCTCTTAGTTATTTTCCCACCTACTTCTAGAACAAACGGATCAACCTTTATATCACAGTTACATTTCAAAGTATCACGGTCCAAATTCCATAAAATTCCCAAAACATTGGTGGTGCCAGAACTTTTCGTAATGTATTTACACTTGACATTGCTCTCCCACCCTCGCAAGTTGAAACATCCACGTGAAAGTACTTCTATAGCTGTTAAAATAAATTGCTCTTGTTCTTTGATATTAAAAACACCAGAAAGACAATTGTCTACGCAAAATGATTTTCTTAATTTTTCAATTATTTCGTTGTTTTCTACAAAGGTGTTGTTAAGCAAACGGGAGATGGATGTTGCTAAGAGAAAAGGGCTGGAAGTAACCCCAAAAACTACTCTACTGTGTCTATAAATGACCATTTCATCTTCGCACGGATAAAAAAAGCGTAAAAAGTCTCTGTACCTTGGAGCAATAGACAATTGCAAAAAAGCCTTTTCGATATCTGCAGGCAGGCCAATGGGATATGAACGAAATCGGTCAATCAGGTCTGGGATTAATTCAATGAGATTTGGCCCTTTATATAAAAGTTCATTCAAGGACGGCTTGCCACTAGAGGCATCAAAGACTGGTCTTAATTTTGTAGTAGTGCTTTCGATTTTGACTATAGGCCTATGTGGTAAATAGTGACATTGCCTGTCGCTTATAATTTCATTTTGGGGTACCCTTTCAATTATATCAAGACACTCCCATTCCTTAAACACCATTTCGTAATCCTTAATTAATTTTTTATCTCTAGATCGTTTACACATTTTTTGGTGTCTATTCCAAGTTAGTTCCTTGTTATCGGGCAAACTTGAAGTATCTGTTTTAAAAGGCAAACCTAACTGGTATCTACCAGAAGGGAGTATTTCCAAACCCTCTTGAAAATCTTTTAATAACTCAGAGTGTACAATATTTATGTTCCTGTTTTCAGAAGGATCTAATATACCAAGATTTTCTAGATTCCAAAATTCACTAACAGATAAATTATTAGCATGCAAAGATAAAGCACATAAAACAGAGTCATTATTTACATCATAATTATCATTTAATTTCTGCTTTCCAATAACAGTATACCCCAGCCGGGTTTCAATAGCAACTAGACTTGATTCTAACTTCACAGAATGACCAGTTAACAACATTCCTGCCACATCGGATCCAATCAAAAGATTTATATCATAATTAGGGATTTCGAAATCACTCAATATAATCCCTTTTTCTTTCAGTTCATGAATAGTCATCATATCAGTCAGTTTAGGAACAAAACCACAAATTTTGTTTTCAGATAAAACCTCAATTTTACAAGAAAAATCATTTTTCAAACTAGCAATTTTCACATCGTATACTTCATGAGAACAGGGTTTCGTTTCTTGACCACCAAAAAGTCCATGTATTAAAGATAATGACCTTTTGGATTTTAACTTTAATTGTTTAACTATTCCTGAACTGAGGTAAGAACGTTGGGATCCTGTGTCCAAGACTGCTCTTACTAAACACTGTTTCTTTTGATTCATAACTTTAACAACAAGAGTCATTAAATAAACATTTTCTACTCTAGAATTATTTGACAATACAGTTGTAGATACAGTTTCGTTTTTACTGGCAGGACTGTTCTCCTTATCTGAATAACACATAAGAGTACAGTGATTTTTATTACAATGAAAACACTTCACCTTAGCCCTGCAATTTTTCGAGGTATGTCCTGTTCTCAAACAGGAGTAACAGGCCCCTTTCTGACTAAGAATTTTAATCTTTTGATCAAAATGCATTTTTCTAGCAGCAAAACAATCTTGGCTGGGGTGTTTCTTATTGCAAAAAAGACAATCAAAATTCCTCTTACCTTGATTTTCTGCTTCTGATGTACTTACAAGGGCGGTAGCTGTAGTAATATTCCCTTCACGGGATTCCTTGTGTTTGTCGATTCGGGGAGCTCCAAACCCGGTACGGGCGAGCACAACCATTTCTTGTCCTTGAACTTCTTGTCTCAGAAAAGACATCAAATTTTCTAACGAACGTACTCCTCCGTCAAGTGTACTTCTATTTCTTTCCCAAGCTATTAGGACACTCTCAGGCAAGCACGATTCCACAAGGGGAGTTAAAAAGTCCCCGTACTTTTCTTGGGTTCTACCTAGGCTGTCCAGCGCACGCAGTTTTGATTCCAGTTCATCGTAAAGAACAACTAAATCCGTTTTAGTTCGGTTTGAGGAGGCATTTCTCATTACCATAGTTAACAAGTCTCTGACGTAAACTTGGACAAGTAGATCACTCCGCCCGAAGCGATCCTGTAACTGTTCTATGACTTTGGGATAGTTATCCGCTGTTGGCGGGAAGCTTTCTACTAATCTTGCTGCTTTCGATTCTGGCACTATTGCCTGTAGCAAATACTGGAACTTGTCTTCTGGTGGAATTCTCTCATCATCATCAATTTTGGAGAACTGACTCCAAAAACCAAGCCATTCTCGAGTCTCACCGGAAAATCGCTTTAGTTCTAACTTCGGGAGCTTGAATTGTTTCTTATTTAAGGTATCTTGAGAGACTTCCATTTTCATAGTTACTTTACGGCATTTTTCAAAAAGTTCAATATATCTATCACGATATTCTTCTGCTGTAATGAAATCTTCTTCATATAACCGTTCCGCATCTTTTGAAGTTAAAATTTCGTTTTCTACTTCTTGTTGAGAAACTTCTAATCTTTGAAATTTGTCTTCTAACTGCGCGGATAAAACCGAAATAACATTCTTATCTACTTCTGGTTTCAGGAATTCTTCTTGAATTTTATTCCCGCAGATCGTAAAGGATGCTCGAAGCCCTTTTCTCTTCTGTTTCAACAAATCCATTCTTCAGTAAAACTTTAATTTCAATCTTCGTGCTCCACGTTGGGTGCCACTTATGTTACGTTTCGTTTTTATTTGAATAATTCCGAATTCGATTTCTCGATCATGTATAAAAATGGAATTCTTTTCAACGTAACATAATAAAATTATGGGCCGAAATATCTACGCGATATTTAAATTGAAGACAGAAATTATCAATAATGAATTTGAAAAACAGAAGTTCAAATATATTTATTTCTTCACTAAATCAAAACATTGCTCGGCGAGTGCCGGATGCATACTGAAAAAAGAAGTTTTAAGTTACACAATAACTCAAGCAGTCACATGGGTGACGTCACTCGCTTCTCTGGCGATTGGTTGTT
>JAJQOW010002748.1:0-12937 GCA_037975125.1 Latrodectus hesperus
TCGAACTCGCTAGACGTGCACGGATATCGAACATGTTAAACTTTTAATTTAAATAATTACATAAATTTTTATACATAATTAAAATTATTACTTTTCATCTCCTGCTTACAATATTTATATATAATTAATGACATTCTTCTTCCAAGGCACTACAGCCTGTCACAGGCCAAGGCCGTCCCTAATTGTCATTGCCATCTGGTCCTTCCATTGCAAGGCTCCTAGTTTCCCTTATTTATCAGATTAAAGTACTTTTTGACTGAGTCAAGCCACCTTATTAGCGAGTCTTCCTCATCCTCTTTTTCTCATGGAATTAGTAAAAGAGAGCTTTTTACTGCATTATCAGATTGATGCAAATGCCCAAGCCATCATAATCTCTTGCCTTTTATGATTTCAACAATATCAGGTTCCTTGTACTTTTGATGGATTTCAAAATTAAACAAGGATCTCCAGCTATTATTTTCATGGAGTGCATCAAAAATTTTGCATTCAAAGGTCCTTGCTGGAGCAACAACATTCAAAGGTTAAAGAATTTATTTTCATGTAATTTAGTAATTGCCCAGCATTCTCACCCATAAAGCAGGATTGGTTGAGTTAGTATTTTACAGATGTTAACTTTTATTTTTGAACACATAAATTGAGATTTTAGTTGGTTTCTGAGGCCATAATAGCACTGATTTGATATGGTGAGCCTTTGGTTTATCTCTATAAACAAACAATTTATTTAGTGGTAACGATAATTCTAAGATATTTGAACAGTGACACTGTTCTGTTAAATTTTTATGTTTAGCGAAGTTATTAACATTTGTCATAAAAGAATTCAAAACACATTTATCAAGAATATTAAACTGTTACTTTTATTTTGGAAAGAAATGGTAAATAATTAACACAAATTTTCCTATTTAAGATATATAACATCCTATTTAAGATAGGGTAAGAAACTAAATTAATTCAAAATTTGGTATGTAAGTATAGAATTTCTATGAACAATAATGCATTATCCTTTAACCAAAAAACATTTTTTTCATCTTAAAATTGACAATTTTTACTGTAAAAATTTAATAACAATATAGTTAGTAAATCATATTGTTATAGTGATTGCTTTAAGAAATATCATTGGTGATAAGTTTGGCAATGAAATTTAAGCATCAATAATATCAGACAAACAAAAGGGATTCTCTTTTTAGCAGTATTCTAATGCTAAAATAAGAAAAAATTATCGGTTCACAAAATTTCACCAAGTGAGTTAGCAAGTTCTATACTTTTAACCTAATAATTATCTTATAGTCAGTCACCTGTGAGATGTCAGTCACTTGTGAGGTGTGTAGCTTTCTTTTTACATTACTAAATGTTAAAAATAACACATGAATCAAATACATATTTAACAAATTAAAAGATTTTTTTTTTCATTTATCTTTTCAAGTATTTATAATTTTTCTTTTTAATAATAAAAAAATGCTTAATAAATTTTAAAATTTTTTCAATAATTAAATGACAATTTTGAAAGATGCAATTAATACATCTCATAAAAGAAACTTAGATAATAAGTAACTGCATAAAAATTAAGTGACTAGTTTTATTTAGTAACACAAGACATAGCTATACATGTATAATGTAGAATCTGTGATTTTATATTTGAAATTTAAGTTTAATGAAATCATTAATAAATTCAAATGTTAATAAATAACAAATAGAGTATTACAGAATTGATAGTTATTCAATTCCTTTTTAACATTCATTTTGAGAAATGGATGTTAAAAACACATTTGAAAACTTATTAACTGTTACATAGTAATATTTGCTGTTTGTTTAAAATATAATAAACATCCTCAAATAAACATTAAGTTTTCATATAATTTGTCCTTAGTATAATAAAACTGTTTTTGTTCAAATTGAAATACAAGTTGATTTCATGATGAAAGAAAAGTCTGTTGTTCACAAGAATGTACAAATATGCAAAATTTTGAATTTCTAGATATGCCCATTTTTCTTCCAAAAAATATAAAAATAGTATTCCATTTCATTTATGTATATTCAGCAGTTTAAAACATTCATTACCATTAAATACCATGGAATGACAGATTTCGTGAGAAATATAATATCTAAGAGCTAGCTAATATCATCCAGCTCACTACAAAATAAAACAGAAATATAGGGTATACTGCAAGAGCTTTTCTTTTAGGTAGTTGACTATCACCGAGAAAAACTGTAACTCCTATAATGGCCCATACAAATCCTCCTGTAACCAACAATAATTTTGATATAAATAAGAATAAAGAATAATTGAATATTAAGCCCATAATTTTGCAAATAATCAAAGCTATTGTAGGAGCCAACAAGCAATATCCAAGAACACATACACTTTGAAAGAATGATATATTCCCTCCAAGAAGCTTAGAATTTATTGTGACTACAATCGCACCGAACCAAACGATGAAAAAAATTTGCGCAAATTGTAATCCATTATCATCCATATCATCTGCACTCTCTGTTGATAGCAGGGATGCAAGTAGCATGCAAAGAATCAGTGGTCCCCAGAGATCCCAATCTTTGAGAAGAGTTTTCTTTTCTTTTGGATATAAAACATGATAAAACTTTGTACCCACTGCTTTCACATCACGAGCTATAGTTTCTTTAACTGGCTCATCTAAAGTATGATATTCTGCACTTTCACTATGAGTTGGGCTGCCTCCAATTTCCCCTTCAAGATCACCTTCATCACTTTTCTGATATGGTATAGAATCAGGAGAAGCCATAGCCAATTAAATTTTCAAAGCATTTATTTTATATTAAGACGTCTAACTTAATAACGAAACCACTATTGCGAATCATCACTGTATTTACAAAAGAAGTAGAAGTGGCAGTTGTTTCTGGAATTTTCCCATTATCTTCAGAATAATGGGCTTAAGCATAGCCATCTGGATTTTAAACCCGTGATGTAAGTGTATGTACATATGAAAAGCCGATAGTTGTGTTATAAAAGCGCTAATCTGAAATAAAAAAAATTAAAAAACATTTTTTATAAAATGTACTATAGATTTAAAAGAAAAAAAGAAATCTAATCTTCGTATTGTGCAACCACCAAGGGCGCACGAGTGGGCTTTCGATTTCGAAAGTCCATATCGATGATATTTCTTTGAATAGTTCACACGCAGTTTTGTTTTCAATTTGTAACGCATAGATATTAAGTCAAAAGCAATAAATGTTAAAAAGAAATGCGTCTTAGAAGTAGCTTCCACTTCTAACTGTGCTTCCCCTATTCGGCAAGTAGAATTTGATGGGGCAAAATGTATACGTAATGCGAGTGTGCTTAATAACTTTCTACTCCTTTAACAAACCCATTCTCAAAATCGTATCATTTGTCACGGGATTAATGGTAATTTCAATTTTTCAGAAGATAAAAATCTAAAAAGTGTTATTAAAACTTACCTCTAAATTACACAGCTGAAGAAATTGTAAGATACAATATTCCGGGGGCAAAGGCTTTTAACCCCGCCTTCGGAATATTTAGTAACTGCTCTAGAAGAAGTTGTGGTTTTCCCTGAATCAACTCCTAGCTTGTTCGGACGCAGTGATGCTTCTAATTTAAAGGATTACACGAAACCAGTTATGCGTCAAGTCTCTTAATATATTTCGGGGAATGCTTGAAATTAGTAGTGTGTCCATGAAATCAGAAGTAATGGAATACAAGACTCGAGATATAATTGTGGAAACAATGTCAAATTTTCCAAAGAAATCTGAAAAAATTGTGGAATATGCTAAAAGTATTCTAAACTATGCAAATTATTGAAAAATAATTTGATTAAATAGTTTGCATATTTCAGAATAATTAATTCTTAAATTAAAACAATTTAAGGACATCTTCCACTTTTGTCATACTTTTAGCAAACATATTTGAAGATTTTGGAAAGAAGTTGTAAGGAAACTGAAAGTATGAAAGAAGAAACTTATTTTTCGGAAATAAAGAAAATCCTTCTAAAAAATTAAAGCTAAAGTTATTCAAAATAAGCCGACAACTTGTCTAGTGGTCAGTTGCCTGACTACGGATAAGAAGGTCAATGGTTCGAATCCCGTATCGGGAATGGATGTACTTTCTGTCTCTATCCATCCTGTCTTTGTCCTTTCCTTGTATGAATGAGGTGTGAATGGCTGCCTACCCTATAAACGGGTATCTATGGCATGTGTGTTGAGCAAAGTCGTACTTTCACCTTCATGGTGCTCTGATTAAAACGAAAGACGCTCCCAATTGACTGAATTCGCATATAATAGCGAGCTTGTCCAAGTGTCATTAGTAAACAACAACAACAACAATCAAAATAAACGTAAAAATTAGTAGAATGGAATTACTGTTAACAAAAAAAAAGCAATAGCGTTTGAGAATACAACACATATTCAAACCTTCTATCCCCTAAACGGAATAACAAAACTCCAGCTATTATCATCAAAGACAAAAATGTCAGTTGGAAACAATTGCAAGAGCTTTACAAAATCAAAATTTTAAAAGATTTTTTAGACCAAAAAACAAAAACACAGAATAATTATTCAAAGTAGACAATTTTGATACTCATAAAGCAACAACTGCCTCATTAGACAATAATATTTTATACAACAATTTCATTTCATCAGAAGATAAAGATTTAAAAATTGTTATTAGAAACTTGTGTCATTAAATTACACAGCTGAAGAAATCACAATTGAACTTATAAATGAAGGATTCACTGTTATTAATACTATAGTAATGGTGAATAAAGTAGAAAGAGAGAGAGAGAGAGAGAGGGGAATAAGATCAACCTACTTCTACACATATTAACACTTTGCCAAAAAATTTACAATTTAAGCAAATTTATATTACTCATTTGTTTGACTTAAATATAAAAGTTTAATTATATCGTTGACCCAAAGGTATCATACAATGCTATGATACATCTGGGTCAACGATATGATTAAGAACTGCCAAAGGTATACAATTTCATCAAGCCCAAAATTCCTGCTTTCACGCATTTAAATATGTAAAATCAGCCGGGGATCATCATCACTATCAATGATCAAAACCTAAAATAACATCAACAAAATGCAAACTAATGAAATGCAAGTCCTGCAAGCTTCAGTAGCTGTAACAAGTCTCCTAAATTTGTTGGGACAACCACAATACCAAGAAAGGGGAGAAGATAAATTATAAAATTATATCAAGTAAAACAATCTTATGCTAATGTCTTAGTACAAAATAAAAATACGGTAAATAAATTGAAAGAATTATGAAACAAAACAAGTATCCTCCAATCGATAAAATATTTTTGAATATATTATAATACATGCCTTCTGTGGTATTATAATATCCCAGAAGGCTTGGAGTCAGCTTGTCAATCAGCTAAAATTATTTAATGAAGCAATAGCTAAATAAAAGGCACTCAATATACTCCTAATGATAAATAAAAACGTCACTTTTCTCCGATTATCATAATTGCATGGTTGTCAAATGGCGTATAAAAATCTGAATTTCTAAATTTTATTGATGTTAATAATATTGACCTTGTCTTACTTAGCGAAACGCATTTAAAGCTGTATGGAAATTTTAACATTCCAAATTATAAAGTATTTAAACAGATTGGGTACATCATAAGGGTGAATGAAATGCAATAGCAATTAAAAAATACTATAATAACTAGTCAACAATGAGAGCAGAAAGTCAGCAATTAGTCAGCTGACAACAGAAAAGTATTTAAAGAAAGCTCAATATTAGTCAAGCCATCACCAAAAATTATTTGAAAATCCAACCACTCTGCCTAGAAGACTTTATCACGGCTAATGATTACATACGCACTAATAGCATTGGAGCGCACACCTACGAACTTGCTTCAGAAAAATGTTTGAAGATAGTAATTAGGGGTTTGCCTCCCGATTTTGCCTCATCAGAAATTATCAACAGTCTTGTTGATCATGGATTCGACGTCCAACTTGTTTCACAAATGCGCAGGCGCGCTAACAACATGGCCATGCCACTATTTATTGTGCAGCTCCCTAAGACGGAAAGAAACCAAAAAATTTACAATCTTCAGTATATTGGACACTTCAGTATTACTGTAGAAACCCTCCGCAAAAAGTCTACCCCTGCACAGTGCTACCGCTGTCAGGGGTTTTACCATAATTCCAAATACTGTCATCGGCAGCCCCGATGCCTAAAGTGCGCTGAAAATCACATAACAAGTTCCTGCACCAAACCAAAGGACACTGATGCCAAATGTGCCCTATGCCAAGGTAACCATACCGCCAACTACTTGGGATGCCCACGTAATCCCATTAACTATAATCAAAATCAAACTCCCATTGAGAACATTTGGGAAAAGAGAAAAGCACAATTCGCTGCTAAGCAAGCTCCGGCTCAAGTATCACCGCCTATTACAGCATCTGTTACTCCATCTCCCACTCTTCCTCCTCAACAAGACCCACAGTCCAATGCTAAAGTCATTGAAATGCAGAATTTAATGAATCAATTTCAAAATCAATTTACAGCCTTGTTCCAATCAATGATAAACTGTTTCAGCCAAGCCAGTCACCCCAACTTTAATAATAATAATGTCAAGTAAAGCTAAAATTTTCAGAATCTTATCATGGAATGCTTGTGGTCTACGCAGCAAGATCTCAGAACTTATGGACTTCATTGCCGACTGGGACCCCGACGTCGTTGGCATCCAGGAGACCCATCTCAACCCATGTGATCGTGTAAATATTCCAAATTTCTCTTGCATTCGGAATGACAGACTAACGCATAGAGGGGTGGTACTGCTCTATACATTAAAAATTGCTACAAATTTGATTGGCTTGAAGTCACCACCAACACGCTTGAGAACAGTACCGCAGTCATTTACGGTGATAATGGTTCCAAGTTCACCATTTCCAGCATCTAGAAACCGCCAAATAACATCCTTGACACAGCTGATATTTCTAACCTAGCACATTTCAACTCCGCCAACTTCATTTTTGGTGATTTTAACTGTAGACATCCCAGTTGGAGCCCACATAATAGACACAATAGAGATGGCCTTAAACTTTACAAATTTATTGGTGATCATCCTAACTTTAACCTCTACGCTCCGGAAGAGCCTACCTTCTATTCCTCCATTTATGACTCCATCATTGACATCGCTATTTCCAGCCAAAACACTCTTTTTCAAGCCAGGTCGGTTTCTGATCTCAGCAGTGACCACAACCCGGTCATTTTTGATATTGGCCCGCACAACTCCCTTCCACCTAACCTCCGGACTTTTACCACCACCAACTGGACCAACTTTCGTAATTATCTACAAGATCAAATCACCGGTAATCCTACCATTAACACTAGGAATGATATTGAAGATGCTATTAAATTCCTGCTTTCCAAAATTAATAGTGCCATTGACGTCAATAGTTCTACTAAGATCATCAATCACCATCACCTCCGGCTTCCTCCTAACATCAAAATTTTAATCCAAACCAAGAACAGAATCAAGAAAACCTGGAATCGAACTCGCGACCCTTCCATTAAAGCCCAACTAAACGACCTCCAACGCCAAATTAAAAATCTTATCTACCAGCATCGCAATGATAATTGGACTGATTACCTACTTTCTCTGCATCCTGAAGATAACTCCATCTACGACACCATCAGGAAAATTAAAAGAAATAACTTCTCCCTCCCTCCCATCAGCAGTCCAAATGGTGTGGTGTACACAACTAAAGATAAAACTGAGGTCTTTGCCAGCAACCTGTTTGACACCCTTCAAATTAATACTCAAAATTATAATAACTCTATCATCAACCTGGTCCACAGCACTATTCGTGACTTTATTAATAAGCCTACTGATGAAACTCCTCCTCCTCTCACTTCTCCTGCTGAAATTGCTGAACTCATTCATAAACTTAAACCAAAGAAATCACCAGGCATCGATAACATCAGATCCATAGTTTTAAAGAATCTTCCTCTCAAAGCCCTCACCTACATCACTAAAATTTTTAATAAATGCTTCCTGCTGCAATACTTCCCTACTGAATGGAAAACCGCCATCACCATCTTCATCCCGAAACCTAACAAGAACACCAGATTTCCTCAAAATTATCGGCCAATTTCTCTCCTATGCATTCTTTCTAAAATTTTTGAAAAACTAATTTACAACAGGCTGCTTAAGCATTGCGAAGATAACAATATCATCCCTGATGAACAATTTGGCTTCCGTAGGCATCACTCCACCGTCCATCAACTTCTCCGTGTCATTAATACCATCACTGAAGGCATTAACAACAATCACAAGACCATGGGAGTGTTTCTTGACATTCAGAGAGCATTTGATAAGATTTGGCATCAAGGGCTCATTTTCAAATTAATCCAATTGAATTTCCCGCAGTATCTCATCAACATCATCAGACATTACCTCTCCAGCCGTAAATTTGTCGTCCGTATCAACGATCACCACTCGGATCCAAGGAATATTAATGCAGGAGTCCCGCAAGGCAGCGTCCTCGGACCTCTCCTTTACCTCATTTACATACATGACATTCCTAAAACTGATAACACCATCCTCTGCCTGTTTGCTGATGATACTGCCATCCTTGCCCAACACTCTAACGTCAGATATTTAAAGATTATTAAGCAAAAGTTCCTGAACCAGCTTCAATCCTGGCTTCGTGATTGGCGTTTTGCACTTAATGTTGACAAAACCAACGTTGTCATTTTTTCCAAAGGTAATTTCAGGCGCTTCCCTTCTCGACTCGTCATCAACGATGAAGAGGTTGACTATATCAATCAAACTACTTATCTTGGACTCATTCTGGATAGCAAGCTTACATTTAAAGCGCATAAAGAGCACATTCAAAAGAAGTTTCACATTACCACTACTACTCTCCGTCCACTCATAGGCTACAAGTCTCCGCTTTCTCTTAAAAACAAAGTCCTGATCTATAAGCAAATCATTCGACCCATCATCTCTTATGCCTGCAGTGTATGGGGACAAGCCGCTCCTACTCACATTAATAGTATACAAATTCTTCAAAACAAGTGCCTGCGCATGATTACCAGTGCTCCCTGGTATGTTAGTAATTTTATCCTGCATAGAGACCTTAATATTCCCACGATTAGAGAATTCATTCAAGAACTTTCTGTGAAATTTTTCTCCAATGCTGCGGACAATGATAATCCTCTCATCTCAATTCAAGTTCAAATGGACAATGGAAAGTATCCTCTACCCATTTCCAACACTACTTTGGCTAACAGATGTCCTCTTGCTTACGCCCTCCATAGTGCAAAAATACCTCAGATGCAGTAATTCTGTATTTTTCCTTTTCTGTTTTATTTTAAACCTCTTCATTTAATTCTTCTCTCACTAACAGTATGCTTCACGGCATTGCTGCTCCCTTATCCAATCATATTTTTCCCTTTTACTTCTCTTCTACTGCAAATATTGCTTATTTGTAGCTCCACCCTCAAGTTCCCGTGGCCTAATGGTTAGAGTAACGCCCTTCCATGCCGAACGTTGTGAGTTCGAATTAATTTTATGTTAAAATTATAATTTTAAGCAAATTTTTTCATATTTTCTGTACATAATTCTGCTGATTTTTTGTATTTATGCTGTGCTATTCATTTATTTTTACCTTTTTCTCCCTGATTTTTTATGGATTTTTCATAATTTAAAAATTTTCCTGACGTCACACCCTGCTCCTCGGACCTGAGAGAAAGCTCTTGTTTCTCCCATCCTTCCTATTGGCTCGCTTGTTAGCGCTCCATGTAAATATGTTTATATCAATTTATTTTCTCAGTATTTAATCGCATTTTATCCGCATTTATTCTCATTTATCCTTATGTAATCTCATTTATTCGCATTTATCTTGTAGTTGTTATACCTTCTCTTTCATCCTACTCCCTTGTTAAAGGATTTACTGTTTTTTGTATTTGTTTTGTTGTGCTGTCTTTACCTCACTCTGATAATCATTCATACTGATTTTTGTCTTTTTTCGTCTCCTCAGTCACCTCATACCGAGCAAAGACCTTCGGGTCGCACTCGATTTACGAGTATATAGTAGTAGTAGTAGTCAAGCTAAAAAAGCAATACTATAATTAAAATCACGTGCTTCTACAACAGACCACAATAGCACATTTTAATAAGAGGTATTTACCCAAATTATTCCATTGTTTGATTTCAAATATTTTCATTTTATGTATATATGAGAATAATTTTAATAAAACTTTTGTATATAATGAATTTTATAAATAAAATGAAATACAAAGGAATGAAATATTGTTTACTTTTAGCTTTATTTTATTGTTTGCTTTTAGATCATATTTCAGAAATTAAAAACCAATCAATATATTAAAAGTATACTAATCGCATTCTATTTCAGATCAATCATGTGCTAATTATTATAGAATAATAATTAAAGGTGAAAATTATTACTTTTATTATTTATCTTTGATTATTGAGCAACTTTTTCCCGCTCCTTCTCCGCTTAATCTCTAGCCTCGCCTTCTATATAGTGTTACTCCTACAGAAAGATTGAGCCCCGCCCTTTTCATTTTCAGAAACCGAGCTCTCTCAAAAGCCGGTTTCGTTCCCAAAAATTGACATACAACAAAGTTTACCTCGTCCTCATAATTAAAAATGAAGAGCTGAAATTTTATACCCAAACTACAACGGTTTGGGTCTTTTGAGAATCTCGGCAATTATGCAAAATTTGCCGTAAAAGTAAAAAGGCATGTCTTGTAAACAGGTCAAATACTTCGGAAAGAATTATTTGGTTTGTCGCACAAAGATTATTTTTCGGAAATAAGAACTTTTCATACCGAGATGTAGAGTTTAAATCTGATTCCGAGACACTACAAACAGTCAAACTTAAGTTGGAATTCGAATTCACGAGCCGTTGAACTGAACGTAAGAAAGCTAACCCTTCGACTTTTGAAGGAAATGTTGCAATGACTGCATTGAGACACAATTTAATTAATAAAGTATTAATGCAGATTACAAATATTAATCCATTATATACATAATTAAAATTAATCGACGAAGCAAAATGACAATAGAGATGACAATGATCGTACATTCTAAGCATCAGGCATGAACAAATGCCATATGGAACTCTAAAAAATTCTCTATAATTACGAAGTCATTCAATGTTAAAAACAAGAATCTTCGTCTACGTCCGATTGCATTGTAAATCGAAAATGGGCAATATCGACAAAGCAGTATGAAAAGTATAAAACACATTTGCTACAACAACATAACCATTTTCCGAAACTAAGAAATATCAAATAGCTAAGAAACAAAGAAATGTCAAATATATAAAAAAAAATTACACTATAGAACGCAGAAAAAAGGGGACATCTATAATGTAAACACGTTTTTTCCTCTCTCAAGGGTGCTTTACAATTTTAAAGCGGGAATATGACCATACTTCTATCTCCGTTTCGAAGGAAGAAGGGTTCCAGAACGAGAAGTTAGGTCGTTTAAATTAATTGCAGTAGGCAAAAGCAAATTTACAAGGAGCTCATATCAGCGTTAATTATGGTTCGAATTAATATCAACGCGCAGAAATCAAAATATAGAAATGAAACGTACATTTATTTTAAAGTATTAAAAAATTAAACTTTTAATTAAAATATAGTCAAAAAATTTCGGGTCGGATTCTAAAATGACTCATCCTATATTGCAAGGGGTTTTTAATCTAGTTTTGTATGAGTTCTCTCTAATATATATATTCATAGAAAAAGTTCTTAATTTCAAATTTTCAGACACAGATACATTCAATAAAAACTTAGCGCTATAAAAAATGATTTCGTTTATCTGGAATAAAGAGAAAATTTAATGTTTTTAATAATAATAAAAAAAAATTGTAGTCATTTGATAATAAAATAGCATAATTTTTTAAGACGACAGCCTATGTCCACAGAAAAAGTATTAAAAATATCTGAAATTATTATTGTTGTTTGGGATGTATTTTTTAGTTTTACACAAATTATAGATTACATTAAATTATTTTTAATTCATGCGTGCCAGAGGTAATTCTAAAGGAAATAAAATGTAAATTTAAAAAAATAAAAGGATTAGCTTTCTGAATCGAAGAATCATTCAGCTTGTCGATATTTTAAATGACTCACTCAAGAAATAAAACCGATTTCGACTTTGTATGTATGATTACACTACCCTTTTACTCAAAGTTATGGGGAATTGCGCTAACGCACTCCCCGCTACCAAAAATTATGCACCCCAAGCAACCACTGTTTGTGGATGTGGCGAACGTCAACCCTTCGTTGTGCAAGGAAAGGTCTCTGCTCGGGGGAGCCTCCTTCGTGATCAAGGCATCCCCAGTGCCAGGTAAGTATGCACTTCAACGTTGAAGGCATTATATATTGTAACTTTTTCATTTTCCTTACTGGTAGATATGTTTTTTTTATTAATTCTGCTTCATAATATCTGTTTCAAAATTTTATAATTATAAGAATCGATTTACAAAATTATGTCATGTTATAAGTAACTATAAAACAATAGTTTAATAATTAAGTATAGAGTAAGTTATTTGTAATGTAATCATCAAACTTTTGTATTGTCTATTTTCTTTTTAACCATTTATGGTTTTCAAAAATGCCTATAGATGGCACTTGAGAATTGTACTTGTAAAATGCATTCTACATGGGTATACTTTTTTAATTTTATGTGGTTACCATGAACAATTATAAACTGTTTTACGATTGTCATGAAATAATTTTAAAGTTATATAAGAGAGAAATGAAGTGCGGATTCATTTATAAATATTTAATAAGTACCATCTATGTAACCAGTTAGAATAACACGATTTTATACAACTATACCGAGTTAAATTTATTACATAATTTTCAACCATCAAATGGTGTTTAAAAAAGCTTTCTTAAAAAATTTTCGGAACCAAATGTCGAGTAGAAATATTATGAATATAATAATAC
>JAJQOW010002749.1:0-12980 GCA_037975125.1 Latrodectus hesperus
CACGGCCAACTAGACACACAAGGCCGTGTAAGCTTTTCGTGACGTCACGGAGACCGTCCTTCCTCCCAAAAGCTTTCGTTGGAAGTGAAACCGGGAATAGTTTGCTGATAGCCCGTTAATTTAGAATTACCATTCAAAGTTTGATGGTTAAATTATTTGCAATAAAAATTTGGAATTTAATATTTATACTGTTTTTTTTAAAGTTCATTTATTCCAAAATCTGAAATATTTGAGTCCAAAATCTGAAATATTTGAAAAATGAATAAAATTTGAAATATTATTTGTTTATCATTTTATTTAAAATCCGAAATTCATATACACTTATAAAACAATTTTCAATTTTTATAATTTAATCAATTCTGTCCTTATATTTCACTTGTATTAATATCAGAAATATGAAGAAAGTAATACTGCAAAATAATTTCACAATTTCTTTCAGTGCATTCTTGAGTGAAATTTTTTCTTTACTTTCCTTCTAATTCATATTCTGTAAGTTGATAAATTAAATACATATATTCAACTATCTTTCATAAAAAACATGTATTCATTTAAGAGTTTGGAATCATTTTATTCATAATATATAAGTCCAGAATCTAAAATATAATAATTCATAAGTGTTTTATTATCATTTCATTCTAAATCTGTGTTATTTATATATTCTTAAAAAATAATTTGTGTGAATACTTTAAGAATTTAATCTATTGTATCCTTTATATTTCATTAGTATTAGTATCAGAAATATATAGAAGGTAATGATACAAAATAATTTCACTACTTCTTTAAATGTATTTCTGAGTTAATGTTTTATTTGCTTTCATTCCAGTTCATATTCTGTAAGTTGATGAATAAAATACACATATTTCACTATCTTAGGTACAAAACATGAATCATAAATATTATTAATATTATGATAAAAATGAACTAAGGGAAATTAAAAAAAGAATAAGAAAATTTCAGTTGACATGTAAATTGATGTTTTAAAATAATTACCTTACTTTGAGTAAAGAATTGTAAAATAAACAAATTAATAAAAAAATTAACAAAATTTTCACTCCGCTGATTTTTGAATTGTAATATAAAAATATTTTCTAAAGCAACTTTTTGTTCCTTTAAAAATCATAAACATGGTGGAATCGAAATTATGCATCCAGTTTTGATTTAAAAAACAAAAAAGGAGTTTCTTTTTATCTTAATGATGTACTTATTATTATAGAAATACATTAATAATTCAGATATTTAGCTAAAATTATTTTCTTATATACATGTATCATTTCTTGTCTTGTGTACATTTTAAGCAAAAAGTAATCATATGCAATACGGTATATATATAATTATTTTTCTAATTGAGTCATAAAAGAAACTAAATTATTATATTGTTATTTGAAGTTTGCTAATTCTAAGCCATTAAGTTTAAATTTATTCAAACATCGCCAAATTATACTTTCAAGCACATTAACTTACAAATAATATATTTTACTGTAGCTATTGTTGAATGTTACTTACACAGTGCAAATTTCTGAGCTATGAAATGTGAACTTTTTAAAATTAACATAAAAATATATGTGAAATATATTTATAATGCATAATCCAAAATGATAGCTATATATTTTTTCTTAACCATTAAAAATTCATGTTTAAGTATCTTGTAAATGTGAAATTCTTAAGTTGGCATATAATATATCATAAGACTCAAAAGTTGCTGCCTCTATGAATTTTTAAAAGTAAACATCTTCCTGATATATTAAATAATTTTTCAATCCAAGACTCACATTTTTTACTATATATATTAAACACTACAATGTGCAAGTACTACTAAAATAAATTACAGATACCTAATCATTGAAATATTAATCAATACAAATGTAACTTTTATAGTGGCTTCTGCACAAATAAAAGTTAATACTGTTAATGCTTGTTAAAAAAGTTTTATTTGGAGTAATTTTTTGATACTGCTTTAAACAATAAACTTGAACAAAAAAATTTTTTTCACATAAAAATACTAACAGCAAAAAATTTTTTTAATGAAATTTTATTTAATTATCAAATATAAACATAGTTTATACAAATTTTCAAAAAATATAAAAAGAAGCATTTCTTTTCAATCATTGACTCTTGATTAGAAAACCATATTAGAAATAAAATATAACTTTTAAGTTTGCCTTATGTTTCAGTTCAGTTTATGAGTTTGTTTGGATAATTTTTAACGTAAATGATACAGTTTTTAACTTTTAAAACATTATAAGTATCACCAATGACAAATTTCAATCCAAATAAGTTTTGCATAGTGATGTAAAACAATTTATGATGGAAAAACATTAAGTTTTAAGAATACTTGCAAGAAAATGATCATTTAAAAACAACAAACTCATTTTTATCAAATTAAGATAATATATTAGATGCAGTTAATGTATAAAAGTAAATAGATCTTGGAAAACATAACACTATTTTTGCATAAATCAATAAATAAAAATTATGCATTTAAAGCTTTCTTAATAAATATAAAAGGTCATTGAAATTATTAATGTATATTAAAAAATTTATATAGCTTTATAAATTTTTAAGGTTTCATTTTTTAAATTTTTTTAATTTCCTATCAGAACAATTTATGTTCTTATTGTTAGACTTGTTAATTTTCATTACATTTTTATTGAAAACATTTTTATCTGTTTCAAATTTTGAGTAATTATTTAAACATACATTTGAAAACATTAGAATAACTTTTAAAATATTTACAGAGAAACATGAATTACAATTAGTACAAATTTGGTTAAAGTCAAACAGGCTACTTTCTTTTAAATAGTTTTCTGTTAAATTAATTAATATTACTTGTTGTTTACCGTGGTTAAGAAATAATTTTTCATAATCCTTAGAAATTAATTTTTGAAATATAACATAACAAACAGAAATTGTAAATACCATATTCGCAGACGGTGCTTTCAATCCCCCTCGATTAATCATATTTAAATAAACAGAATGTTAAATCATTTCGAGAGGAGAAATTAACATTTCTGCACCAATTTCTACATCAATATTTCGTGAGCCATGAAAAAATAGTTTGCAATTTTCACACATAAGTTTAAGTTTAAAAACACAATATCCAGCAATGTATGTAAGAATCTCATTTTCATCAGGAGAAATATCAACTGTCAAATCATCAATAATATCTGCAAACAGGTCAAGACTGACGTCATTTCTATTAGGTTGGCACACATCATTGATAAACAGTCTAACAGGAATGTGCCCATATCTTTCTGAATGCAAAGTTAGAATAGATTTAATTCTTAATTTTCTTTCTGATTCCAACACTTGTTGCAAGGATACATGATAATTACAGCCAGACATTTGTCGATATTGTGAAAATCTGAACTCCAAAGCATCAGTGTGAAACTTCGAAGTCAAGACATATTTTGCTCCATCTGAAAGCAAAGTCATAGCAATGTTTATTATAACTTCACTTGTGTGGATCAGAGCAGTAAAAGTTTCCTTGCTCAAACAACCATTTCGAGAAGGCTGTTTCATATTCATCCAAGATTTTGCCCATGCAGCATAAGATTTTAAAAATGTCACATTTTCAGTATTATTTAATGAAAAAGGCAATGAATCAATATTTCTTGTGAACTTTGCTTTATATTCATGAGACACATTCATTATATCCCACCATCTTTTAATATAGACCAAAAAAGATACTGTATCCTTGACATTATATATATCTTTTGGATGATATTTTTCCAGACATTGCAAGGCAACTGGATTACTTTCATGAAAAATATTTACAGCTGCCAATACATTCTGTCGTTCAATATTTGTTGGATATAATGATTTGAAATTTAATTTAAAAGCATATTTCACAACAGAACTTTGTTCAAATGCAAAAGCCTTTGCACAAACAACGCTTCGTTTGCTAGGGATGAAATCTTTTCGGGGAATTTTTTTTAACCACAAAATTTTCTTCGCTTCTTCTTTAGGAAATCTGAAACAGGATACATATGAGCCAGTACCATCATAATTTGACTTGCAATAAGGAACAGAACAACGATCAGGCATTTTAAATTGATTAAACTTCGAACACACGCCGTAAATGACAACAATGTTTGTTTCGCACAGCTTCGATCGTTTCTCCTTAAGACGACCGATGTGACGTCATATCACGTGACCGCCAAGCTTACACGGCCTTGTGTGTCTAGTTGGCCGTGGCTAAGGCCTGCATAGGGCTGTAACGCCAGTTAAGAAGAAGAAGAATGGAGGGAGTAGTCATTCACAGCCTGACAGTTTTTGTTCTCTGTACAGTGCTTAAAGACAGAAAATTAAAATATATAGCTCTATTTTTGTTATTTTAAATTTATTTATAATGAATTCCTAAGATTACATTTAGAATTGAATACTTGCCTTAATTATGAATGAATTTAAATTTTTTTTTTCACCAAACATTACTGTTTGGTTTGATTTGTTTTTCGCTAAGGGATAATTTTTTGCACATGAGGCCTAATTAAACCGGGATATACGATTTAAAATGGACTCCGAACCACTACGAAATATTTTAATAGAATAAAATATTTTATGCCAACATTTTTTGAACGCTTGTCAAGCGAATGGATACTTTTTGAAACACATTTTATGGAATGAATGAACTAAAACAATTATCTTCTGAAAACAATAAGTGATTTTATCACCCATATAAAAATTTCGAGTGGAAAAGTAATATAAACGCATTAGAAAAATTTTCCTTGTTGACAGAACAACGTAACAAGAAAAAATCAAAATACATTTCTGAAATTTTATCAGTCAAATGACTTTCCATAGACTTAATTTTGAATGTTAACAATGGCTTCAATATCCAATGTTTATTTTCTTCAATTTGACTATTAACAGGTTCCATACTAAATTTTTAATTACTATAACAAAAATGAAAAAAAAAACAATACAAAATTATGTATTTATTTCAGCTAAAAGTAAGTAAGAAAATTATTAGTAAGTGACTGTGTGTAACACATTAATTAGAACTTTTTAAATTTTTTTTAATTGTTAATAAATTCGTATATTTCTTTACTCAAAATTAAATATATGTGTAGAAAGTTTGAAGACTAAAAGCTGATGGAATATTTAAGTATAATGTATTTAAAATTAAATTTAAAATTTTTAGCAAGATGGACAAATTAAGAATTATTCATTTTCAATATAGATTTATGATTAATTATCAAAAAGTTTTAAAAAAGCAATATTTAGTTTTAAAATTTTACAATTCGATTTTATTCTAGATACTGAAAAATTAAGTGACAGAGAGCATTGTAATTAAATGCATAATTCTTTCTAAAAAGAATTTTAAAAATACCAAATTAGACTAAAATAAGCAAACATCAAACTTTAGACAATAAGTTTTAAGTAAAACTTTTTTTTTTAAATTGGTTTTTAATATATCTGTGGGAAACAATATTTAGCCTGGAAAATCATATCATAGAGTGCAACTAGTATTTCTTACACAGTTGCACACATTGATAATCCACTGGGACATGAAAAAGGTTAAAATTTGATACTTAAAATACTTATAAAAAAAAGAAATGGAGAAAAAAAAAACAAATATGAATTTTTATAAAAATGCAAAAATAAACATAAAATAATGCACACCTGATAATTTATTTGAAAATTTTATTCTTATCAATTGTGATAAAATAAAAAAAACATGATATACAATGAGCAACATAAAAACGATGAGTAATTATATGGAAAACGACAACATGCATGCAATTGTCAATAATAAACAAACAGTGAAAATTGTATTTAACTAATTGACCGAGTTTCTACAAAAGTCACTTAAAAATCTTATAAAACTTCAAATAAAATGGTTGATGAATTAAAAAATTATAAAAATGGAAATTTATAGGGAAAACAAATGAAATATACTTCATAACATTTTACAATAATAATAACAACATTTTTAACGTAATTATTCCCAATTCAATACTTAAAGTAATATTTTATTTATATTTCTTATAATTTAGTTTCGCAAATTAAGTATTTTGTTTTGTTCAATTCTAGCATTTTTTAAGTGTACTATTGTAATAAATTGAAATACTTTTTTTAAAAATTAATCATTTAAATAAAGAAATGAGCTTTTAAATTTGCCTTCTTTAAAACAAAAATGTGATCTTGGAAAATAAAATTCTGTTCAGCTTTTATTTTATTTATTACAATAATTTAATTCAGATATAACACAAATATTAAAATTTTCCAAACAATTATCAAATATTTATATAACATCCTGTAGTGTAACTCAAATAAATTGTACGTTAGTCAAAACAAATACTAAGAACTGTAGTATTTAGATCGCCATAATGGAGACGAAACAGCTTTCCTCAATAACGAAGAACTCATCATAGCAGCGCGTGAGCATTCTTTTAAGGGGCTGTTGTTGATCTGCATTGTATGGAATGGAGAAATCATCACAGAAAGTGGAGTGGTTGCCAGCTGGCTGGTGACTGAGTTAAATGGATCACTAATCCTCTACCCTCTTGGCTAGCTAGAGTGTGTATCCCAGAATGAGATTTCCATGCGTAGGCCTTGTCTTTAGGGGGTATTGCCCCCCCCAACAAAAGCCAATTTTATATTATTTATCGCCAACGAGTTAATAGAGTAGAGATGGTCGTTATTTAATGGAACCGTTATTTAAGAACCGTTATCAACTAATAACCGTTTAATAAATAACGCATACTTCAAAAATTATGTTATTAAGATAACGTATTTTTCTCCCGTAACTGCTGAAATCGTTCCTGTATTGGTAACTTCTTAAAGTCGTTACGGTATTGTAGAAGGTTTCTACACTACTGGCCATTAAAATTGCTACACCAGGAAAGCGGCACACCACACACGTGAAATTTGCATGACAGGCAGAGCTTGCTGTGATATGCAAATGATTAGATTTTCAGCGCATTCATACAAAGCAGGCGACAGTATTGACATCTACAATGTGTATAAAACCAGAGATTTGACAGCAGTTTTCTCATACTCAATTTCCGTTTCAACGTTATTTTCGGCAAAGAAAGTTGTTGTAATGCCTCGTGTAAGAAGAAGAAATGCCTATCAACACGTGCCTGACTTTGATCGAGGAAGGATTAAAGCCTACCGGGATTGCGGCTTATCGTTCCGTAATATTGCTGCTCGCGTCGGTGGAGGCCCCATGACTGTTAACAGAATATGGAATCGATGGGTTCAGGACAATCATACGGAACGTCATGCAGGATCTCAGCGATCCCTCCCATCACTAACAGCAGGGACGACAGACTTCTTATCCGCATGGTCACAAGGGATCGTACAGCCACGTCACGAACCCTGAGTCGAGAAATGGAGTCATTTGCAAGGAAACAAGTTTCTGCTCGAACAGTTCGACGACGTTTGCAGCAGCATGGATTGTCAGCACGGCGACCATGGCTTCGGCTATCATTGACGCTGCGTCACAGACAGGAGCGCCTTCAATGGTGTGATCAGCGACGAACCTGGTCGCGGGAATGGCATCACGTCATCTTTACAGATGAATCTCGGTTCTGTATTCAGGACCATGATGGCCACATCCGTGTTTGGAGGCATCGTGGAGAACGCGCATTGCCAGCTTGCATTGGACATCGCCATACTGGCCCATCTGCTGGAGTGATTTTATGAGGTGTCATTGGATACACGTCTCGATCACCTCTTGTTCGCATTACCGGCACTTTAAACAGCAACCGTTACATTTCCGATGTGTTAAGGCCCGTGGCTCTGCCCTATTTTCGAGGCCTCCCTAATGCTTTGTTTCAACATGATAATGCACGACCGCATGTTGCCCGTACTGTTCTGAGCTTCCTTGATACAGAACATGTTCGACTGTTACCCTGGTCAGCACGTTCTCCTGATCTGTCACCAATTGAGAACGTGTGGTCAATGGTTGCTGAGTGATTGGCACACCATCACTCACCATCCACTACTGTCGATGAACTGTGGCATAGTGTTGAAGCTGCATGGACTGAGATCCCCGTACACGCCATACAATCTCTGTTTGACTCCATGCCAAGGCGGATAAATGCTGTTATTGCAGCCAGAGGTGGCTGCTCTGGGTAATGATTTCTCAAGATCTATACATCCTAATTTCCTGTATATCTAATCACTTGTTCTTTCCACTATAATGTATGTGTCCAATAAATATCGTTCTGTTATTTGCATTCCTTCTTGGTTTAACAATTTTAATGGCCAGTAGTGTACAATGCGTTATTTTATAACTTCTGGGACATTAAATTTGTTCTCGTTGTTTTGTAACTTCCGGAACATTAAAGCTGTTCTCGCTGTTTTGTATCATTAAAGCCGTTATCGCAATTTTAGAACTTCCGGAACTTTAAAGCTGTTGTTGTTTCGCAACGGAATTTTAAAGTCGTTATTACGTTGTTTTGGCTTCTAACATTGACATCGAGTTTTCTCGAGAACACATTCCAAGCTTTCGCTTGGCACGTTGGGTTGTTTAGCAAATAAGAATGTATACTTTTCGGTTCCTCAAGTTGATGAAGAAAAGTTAATTGAAAAGCGGATGAATAAATATATTTCATTTAAAAAAAGATTAAAACATTTTTAAAAATGGGAATTTTGAAAAATACATTTAATGTTAATATTGTGGGAGCATTTAATTTATCTTCAGTCTTTATTTATTTTTTTTTAATGAATTTTAGCGAAATTTTTATTAAGCTGATGCATTTGCTTAGAAATTTTAAATTATGCTCGCATATCAAAGCAAGAGTGAAATATTTTTAATTTCGGGAGTTAATTTTTATAAATTAAAAAGATTAAAATAAGAAGCTAACGTACCATTAGATAAAATTTGGATCAAACTTATAATGTATATGTAATTAAATTTGAAATTTAATTTAAGAATTTATATATTGTAAAAATAATTTTTGACACTTATAATTTTTTTATTTATTGAGAAAGCATCATCATAATTTATTAAAATTAATTTATATAAATAAAATTTTAATTATTTTAAATGATAATATAATTGATTATATTTAAATAATATATTTAATATAATAATTTTACAGTCCTATAAATGTATTTGATGTACTAGAATAAAAGAATTGCATCATATTTCTTGTAGAAAGCCATTTATAAAATTTGTGTTGAAATAAAAAAGTATTATTGTTGTTAAATTAAGTTATTAAGAATCATGATAATAAATGCTGCTATGTATAATTATATTAAACTAACTATTGTAAATTTATAAATTTATTTATTTAATATTTGAAAATAAAATCACAATAAAATTAATATCCGACGTATTACAGCTGCCAATTCTAAATTTTCATCATTTATCTTTCAGGTTAAGTTATAATTATCATGAAAAAAAGTGTTCTAAAAAGATCTTTTTTGTAGTTTCATTCCTATCTAATTTCAATATAAATCTTTAAATATAATTAGCTTTACTCATAACATTTTTAATTTTATATAACTGTAAAATAAATAATCAGATATTAAACTGCATATTTTCGAAAAATATTCTGAAGTATCAGCTTGTAAAATTGAATTATCTTCAGGCTCTTTGAAGAAAAGGTTGGTTTAGTAAGAATTGAAGGTATTTCACAATAGTAGTTATTAGAAGCATTATTTTACTTATTTTTTAAATGTAGACAACAGTATTTTTCAAAAAGTTTTAATAAATGAATTTTAACCAAGTATTAAAATTGCTTAGTTAAATTCAGTTTGGATCTGAAGGAAATTTTCATAAATTTTATCTCGAAATAAGTATTAATTTATTTTTAAAATTTTAAGTATTTAACAATGATTTCTAAGAACTTTGAGATTTTCTTAAAAGTAAACTAAGATACTTTTTACGCAATCGTTTCAATTGAATTAGTATTTTTACAAATCTTGTACCATAAAAAATATGTGTTAAATTATTAAAATTTTTCAGTACAATATACAGACAATTTATATCATAAATTCCAACAACTTGAAGCTGTTGTATAGCATTTCTTTAAATATCTATAATGTGTTCTATATGAGAGAGCTTCTTCGTAAACAGAGACTGGGTTTTATGTATCATAAGACAGTAACTTGAAAATTTTAGTACCTACGCTGACAAATTAGATTCAACCATCCCTTTTCTTCAGAAGTTGTTAGAACAGACCAAAAAGCTTCCACTCCGAAGAATGCTGTTGTTCCAATAGCCATTGTTAACTCTTTAGGAAATTGTGAACTGGACAGTTAACAGTAAACATTTGCGCAATATACATTTTACAAGCACATTTCAAATTATCTTTCCAGTACATTTTTAACAGTATTTCTCTATATAGATATATAATTACAGCTATATTATTTCTTTGTGAGGATACTATTTTCTGTATTTTTAATGTTATTTCTCTATATATAACCTATGATATTACATCATTATTTTAAGCATGCATGTCTTTCAAGATGAGTGCCTAAGAGTTTTCCGAGTTGACTCCCTTGCATAGACATTTGCAGTCTATTTATTAAAAACTTTCTTCATTTATAACAAACTTTTTTATATGCAAATAATTTTAAAAATTGTAAATTTATGTATTGTGTCAATAATAAAAAAAATGCATCTGAATTATTTACTGTAGTAATGTGTTTATCTATTTTACAGAAGCAATTTTCATACATTTTTATTTAAAAATACTGTTTAATTGTTAGTACTTTAAATTCACACATTTTATTAATACCACATAGCTCTCTTATTTTCACTTCCCCTTGAGGAATAATTTCATCTAGTAAAAATATTTAAGATAAATACACTATTGAGGCATATAGAACATGAAATCACACACACATGTAAATGAAGTAAAATACTATAACTTATCAGAAAGGCAAATTCCTATATTCGAATATTTTCTCGTAGGTGCTAAATATTCTGGCTTACATATAAAATTCTTTAATTTTAAAGAAAATATTATTTTCTATTTATGTTCATAAATATGTAATTTTATAGTAAATGACACCTGTATATATCCAATTTTCCTTTTATTACACAGATGATTTATATGAAAATTAAATTCGATTAAAATGTTGAATATTGAAAAAGACATTTATATAAAATAGTAAAATATAATTAATTTTTAAATATAAGTTAGTTTAGTGTACATCAGTGGTTAAATTATCATTAATATGATTTCACTATTTGAAAACTGTGGGTTCGGTAGTGATGTTACCATAAACAATGATGGATGCTGCCATTTGGATATTGATTAATCGCATGGTTATATTCATAAGTTGATAAGATAGTAAAATTTAGAAATTTCGATCAAAATTCAACTTTTTATTTATATTATGTCTCTAATTAGAGAAATATTTTTTCCAAGAAGATATATTTTAAGATTTATTCGAGCATAAGTGATATACTCAATAGTAATCCTTAGTGTAAAAGAAACATCAGTTATAATTTGTAAGAATTTATAATAGAAATTATAATGAGAAATACACTGCTCAAAACAATTAAAGGATATTGTAAGTTTTACGTAAAATAAAGATATAAACAAAATTTTTTTTGCTGAAAATGGAAGAAGAGAATCACAAATGAAAATTTTTCTGATTTTCAAACTGTGGAGTATGCTAATTTTGAGCTCGACGTCAAAAACGTCACTTCAGCGGCAGTGAATGAAATTTGACTTTCAACTGAATAAAAGACAATGAATACAAAGATGATCGGTATTCAGTGACTGCTTTGTTTCGATGAGTTCGATGTCTCAGCGAAGTCATTTAACCGATTCAGAAGCTTGGAGAGTTGTTGGTAGGTTAGAAGGAGGCCAAACTCAAGCCGGAGTAGCGCAAGCCATTGGAGTGTCACAAAGTGTGATTTCCAGGATCTGGAACCGTTTTTTGGAGACTGGAAAAGCAGGCCAAAGACCAGGGCAAGGTCGTAGACGGGCAACAACGCCCAATGAAGATCGTTATTTAGTGTTAGCGGCTCGGAGACACCGAAATATGAACGCTACTCTTCTCCAACAACACCTTCGCTCGGCTACTGACACCACGGTTTCGACTCAGACTGTCCGAAACCGGCTTCATAGTATAGGTCTGTATGCTCGCTGACCGATGGTATGTGTTAAACTAACATCAAGGCTTCGTCGCGACCACAGGGAGTGGGCAACAGAGCATGTGAACTGGCGGAGAAATGAATGGAGCAATGTTCTTTTTTCTGACGAGTCCCGTTTTCTGTTCATCCTGATAATAAGCGTATTTTCATCTGGAGGGACCATGGCAGTAGGAAAAATCCAGCGTTCGTGCACGAAAGTGTCAGATTTGGCGATGAGGGAGTGTTGGTGTTTGGTGGCATCTCCATTGACTGGCGCACAGACCTCTATATCATTCGAGATGGACCTCTGACTGGTCGCCGATGTAGGGATGAGATCCTCAGACCTATTGTAGTCCCTTACGCTGTAGCAATCGGAGATGACTTCATTTTAATGGACGATAACGCAGGCCACATCGTGCTAACCTGCTGGAGGATTTCCTTTTGAAGGAAGGAACCGTACGAATGGAATGGCCATCGTTTTCCCCAGACATGAATCCAATAGAGGACTTTTGGGACGCTCTAAGAAGACGAGTTGCTGGCCACCAACCACCCCCACAAACTCTCCAAGAACTGGAAAGAGCTCTTCTGGAAGAGTGGGACAGAATACCCCAACTCGTGATTAATAGCCTCATTGACTCCATGCCTCAAAAGTGTTCAACGTTGCTGGCCGTCCGTGGTAACCATACCCCCTACTAAAAATGACTTCCTTTGAAGACAACACCTTTTCTTATTCTTTTTTTCTCATATGCACAAATTGTGTTTTTTTCCTTTTGTACGCAAATGTTCAATAAAATGCATTTTTTTCTGTCAAACATGTGTAATTTATTCTCATATAACCTACTACGTTTGTCGACCACGTATCAATCAGCTAAAAATTTTCCCAGCCACAAGATCCACCTAAAACAGCAATATCCTTTAATTGTTTTGAGCAGTG
>JAJQOW010002750.1:0-12966 GCA_037975125.1 Latrodectus hesperus
TTTTCTAGAGAAAACTTGGATATTTGTAGTAAGTCAGAATTCTCTGACAAATTTAAATGCTAGTCGATTTAGTATTCATGTTCAAAATGCTATCCTGAAAACCTAAAAATAATAATTTATCAATTATTAAATAGAAGAAATTTCTAATTTGTAGTTTAAAATTTCCTTGAATTTCAGTTTATTGAATAACTTGCTCTCTAATTTCCTGCAAAATATTAGATTTTTAATTTTAAATTATGCTTAGCTATTTGTAGAGAAAAAAGCAAAGCGGTGGCTTTCCTATTTTATCTTCAGTTCAGTTCAATAGGTTTTGGGTCAAATTCCCATTTCGAAGAATGTATTTGTAATTGCTCAGAGATTATTTTAAATTTAATTACTAATTCATATTTGTCCTCAAAAAGTAAATAAAAATAAAAAATAAAACCATAGACAAACAAATCAGAACCAAAGATAATCATTTCAACAAAATTAACTCAACTGTTAAAAAATTATTTTCAAAGTTATGTTAGACTGATTTATAAATAAATGTTCAGTTTTTCATTAAAATTTTACGTTTTGAAAGATCCATATAGATGCAATAAATAAGCTTCTTTCCAAGCAACTTGTTCAATAAAAATGTTGCTGCTTATATTAATATAACATGATTCAAAATAATATAATGAAGAGTGTAATGAGAGAGAGTTTTAACATTGGAAAATAGTCCGTTAAACTGCTTCACAAAACTAATTTTCTTTTATTTATTGATTCACACAATTTAAATTGCATTTTTAAGCACCTCGCTTAGTTCTCTCACTTCAAAAAATAAAACACACAGAAGAAAATGTTGATTTTCAAAAGTCAATGAGAACTAGTGAGACTGCAGTTTGTTTTAGCGGTAGATGGAGTTATGTGAGCATTTTATGTGATGGATAAGTAGGATTTCATGCCGCAAATATGCGGAAAAGTTAGACGTATGACAACTCAGCATTTTTAGATGTCATAAGAGTTGTATTTAACTGGAAACAGAAATGCCCTAGAACACTGGTAAGATTTTCTTATAAGATAAATGTGTTGTATGATTTACAGAAGATTCTAGGCTCTGGCATGCTGTTGGACACATTAAAATCGAACAACCTATTATTGGTATTAGAGGAATAAGAAGCAAATCAGAAAGTATAATAGGCTAAATTAAAATGTCTTCAATTTTAGGCACACAGTATTCACAGATTTCATGAGTACATATGTTCACGTTCACACAATTTCATGCAGTAGAATTATTATTATGTAGTTTCACCTCATCCTGTTGAAAAGAAGATATTGAAGTCAGTTCATATTCAGTGGATATTCTCTCGTGTAATGTTTTAGGTAATGAAATTGCACACAAGTTGGCTAAAAGGGCCCCACAGAGATATGGACTGTATCAACTCACTCAATTTCCACGAAATTTCTTCTGTTGGAAAGACAAATGTAGACAAAAATGACTGACTCTTCCTGCTTACCACTGGTCTTGTAGAAAGTTCTCCGGCTGCATTTTTGAGCTCTAGTTTTTTCGATCAGATATCACAGCAATTACAAGTCTAAACAGTGGCCATTTTATAGAATTAACTTTTGTCTAAGGCTGAAATTTTTTTCAACCTGCAAGTGTCATTTAAAACCAGCTTCTGCGGAACATGTCCTAGGTTGCCTGGTCTAAGTTTAAAGGACGTAACATCTCCACTTCTAGTGATTGACTTTGTTAGAATGCATGAACTCATGGACTAGATTTAGCTGTTGCTAGATCATGGAAAGTTAGAAACAGCAAAAGTTATTGTGACATCATGAAAGAATAATCATGGTACTGACTGCTCGACCCTATTAACACAGTGTGACTTCTCAGAGTACCAGTAGTGAAGATTAAAACATCGCAGTACATCATTAGAGTATGCCATGTCCCAATGATAGAGCCACACACTCTTTGAATTGGAAAAACCTGGATTTAGTCCAAGTTTCTGCCAAAGGACATGTTGGTTCGCTTAATTGTTTTATCACTCTACGATCAAATTTTTCACTCAAGGATAAACTAGAGGTTAAATAGTTTAAAATAAATTCTGAGCCATTATAAGCTGTTGAACAATGGGATATAGATTCCTCATTTCTGCATGCACCCTCAATCGAGGTGAATACTTTGGAATTCTGTGGATTTCTTTCTTTGAGTTTTGTGAATTTCGCCTATTATACGTTAAAATGTTTTCCAGAAAGGAATTATATGGCAGAAGCTTAAATGATCATCAATTTATTTGCCAAATGATGTTAACATTCTGAATATAATGCATATATTCCGGAAAAAATTCTCTTAAAATGATGTTTTCTCGTGAAGGATGGTTGATAGTTTGGCCACAAAATTTCCCATTCAGTACTCTAGATTTGACAATCACTGTACTCTAGACTATCCCAGTCAGCAGTGAAATTCATCACTTAAAAATATTTTTATTGTAACTGCCATTGTTATTTGTTTGTACAATCATACTAGTTTCTAACCATGGAGTTTTGACCTAAATAGGACAACTATCACAAGATCATTCCGAATATAAGATATTCTTTTAATGGTATTTGCTGAAATTGCTGAATCTCCTGAGCTTAATAAAGCTGATAATTGCAATTGAATTTCTCATTAGAGATCATTAAATCTCATTATGAGCTAATTATGTAACCCAAGCGATTAAACTACTCAGTTACCAAGTACTAACAGTTCCTATTGCCAGTAGAGATCGTTGTTATTTTGACAATCATCTAAATATATATGATGTTTAACCGTGTTTGCTAACATCTTTGTGTAAATGCGTAACGATATGTTATATTTTTAAACTAGTGTCTATTACTTCAATTGATATGTTCTTAGTCAATGTCAAAAGAGGTAAATACGAACAGGCTGTGGTACAACATGCAATCATACCATCAAACGATAAACCTCAGTTCAATTACAAATATTATCTTGTGTTGACAAAAATTCCACTTTCACATTCTTTTATACGGATCAAACCATTCCTTTAAACCAGTCTTTCCCAAAGTGGGCAATAACGCACCCTTGTGGGCGTTTGAGACCTAGAGGGGGCGTTAAGGGGTCCAGAAAAAATGGGGGGCGTTGGCGTGGGTTAGGGGGAGTGATGGTAGATTTGTAATTTGATTTACTTTATATTTTAAATTTCACGAGAATTAAAACCTACCTACTACACAATAACGAATACTTAGTTTATATTTCTACCCTGTATGATGGTATAAAAATTTAAAATACTTAACATAGTCTGCACGCCGTATGCGTGTACGTTGTAAAATGACGAAAAGCATACAGCTGTGTATATGCATGAATCGCCAAATGTGGCAAACATTCTGGGGGAAAAGACAAACTGCGGGAGCCGGTGCACTTATGATGTTGTGCTCCGTTGACGTACTGTTCGTTTTCGTTTGGAGAAACCTTCAGCGCTGGCTAAACTCTGCCAAAAACCTAGAAAGGAAGCGGTGGCTTCCTACAGAATGAAAACAGGACACGACTGGCTAGCAAAAAAATTACAAAGTCTAGGTTTCCTCAACTCTAAGGACTGTCATATTTGTGGTGAAGGTATCCTGAATGCGGCACATCTTACTTCATGTAAAGGACTAAACAACGATGCCCAGATGAGGGGCGACCTGTGTCATCTTTACTGGGAAGCCAGGACCCATCTCTTTGAGCTCCAGCATAATGTCCCTGCTTGAAACTTTGTTTATTTTTTCTCTTGTATTCCTTTATATGTTAACCCAGACTCTTTTCTGTATTGTGTTTGCCATTTTTAATGCATTAATTTTTTCCAATAAAGCCATATTAAAAAAAAACCTTCAGCGCTTTTACGCATGCGTTAGGTCTGCTTCGAGTTCATCAAAATAGAGTTCAGATAAAAGAGAAATGTTTACTTAACATGCGTGCTTCCGTGCTTCTGGAGTGGTTAGCGCTCTTGCCTTCGGTTCAACAGTTCGTGGGTTCAAATCCCACCTTGGGCATGGATGTTTGTAGTGGTTCGGAATCCACTTTAAACCGTAAGTCCCGGTCTAATTAGCCCTCGTGTGCAAAAAATGACCGTTGAGCGACAAACAAACCAAACTTCCGTGCTTCTGAAAAACCGGTCTGAGGAAAAAGTCCATCTCAGCGTATCGCCCCTTTTCAGAATAGAATCATTGACAGGTGGTGGTTTTGCAATACGAAAACGGACTGTACGTGGTAGCAATCGGCTGGTTCATCGATACTTGTCCTAACTTGCTCAGTACGATTGAGCGTCGAAAGAGATAAACGAGTTTGTGCGTTTTGTCTTATTCCTGTCGGTGCTTGCTGTATTTAAGTCCTATATAAAAGCTCGTAATTTTTCTTATATTTTCATTAGTGGTTTCGCGCTCTATCTTTAAACGAGTATTTAAGTTCAACACTTTATTTACATATTTTTGAAAAAAAAAGCCATGTCGCAAGCAAAAAAGAAGAAACGGCAATACAGTGCAGAATATATTAAATATGGATTCATAGAAAATTCGACAAACCCATCTTTGCCTTTGTGCCTTCTTTGTTCAAAAACATTTTCAAACGAAGCGATAAAGCCTTCAAGACTTCAAGATCATTTAAATAAAATGTAGATAAGGACAAAAATGTAGCCTATTTTTAAGATCTGGAAAAGAAGCATAATGCTCAGCCAAGTGTATGGAAACTTTTTTCGATGGCTGCTAAGCAAAACGATGACGAACTTCGAGCTTCATACAATATCTCTCTGTTAATTGCTCAAACAGGTAAACCACACATCATCGAAGAAACGTTAATTTTGGCGGCGATAAAAGAAGTTATGACTACTGTGCTCCATAAACCGGCGGCAGATATTATTCGAAAAATTCCTTTGAGAAATAATTCTGTGCAAAGATGAATTGATGAAATGGCTGAAAATATTGAAGAGTCATTGTGAAATCATCTGAAGACTATTGGAAACTGAAGTTCCAACACGTACGTATCATTGGAAACTGAAGTTCAAACACGTACTTTAAAAAGCCTGGCGGCTAGGAAATTCTGTATAAATATTGGAAGATTTCCCTTAAAGCCAAGATTATGCATATTACGGAGAACGCCATAACGCCACGTATGATCGTATGCTTTCACAATATCGAAGAAGATTGCAACAAGGTTGTTTCTCCTCACGAAAACATTTCGAATTTGGGATTCTAGATCTACTATGTTATCTATAGTGGATCGTGCTCTTCTAAATCCGCTTTCATGACGAGGTATGCAATTATTCTTCTCTAAGACGTAAATGAGTCTAGCATTGACCATACGCTCAAAAGCTTTGCACAAGCAACTCGTGAGAGCTATTGGATAATAATTCAGAAGGTCAGATGAATTTTTGCCAGACTTCAAAATCGGAATCACTATCACTTCGCTTTAAGAAGTTGGAAAGATATGTTCCGTCCAGATTCTATTAAACAATATCATGATGTTCAATAATGAATCATTGTCTAAATGACGGAGCATTTGATAGGAAATTCCATCAAGCCCTGGACTGGTGTTATTTCCCTGAGAAATGGCTGTCTTTAATTCCGACAAACGAAAAGCACAATTATAAGGTAGATTATGTCGATCGTCAAATCTTACTGGTGTCCGCTCTGCAATTCTTTTAGTCCTTAGAAAAGTAGGACTATATGAATCAGAGCTGGAAACACAAGCAAAAGTTTCTCCGATGACATTGGCAATATCTACCGGTGAGGAATGTATAGCAGCTCTATTTTTTAAAACAGGAATGCAATGATCCTGATAAATACCATTGGCTGCTTTCACTTTCCTCCACAATTGTTTGCTTGATGTCGATGAGGTAATTGTTGACACATAACTAATCCAAGATTCCCTCTGACTCTTACGTCTAATACTACTGGCAAATGCTTTGGCTTTCTTGAAAGCAATAAGGTTCTCCGTGGTTGGGAATCTTCGAAATATATTCCATTGCTTCCTTTGTTTCTTATAGGAGAGTTGACACTCTTCATTCTACCAAGGTTTTCGGTGTTTATGTGGAATGGTGGAATTTTTAGGGATAGCAACATCCGCAGCTCGGAATATTGTGTTGGTGACATATTTAACAGCATCTCATCTATGATATCTGTCTTAACTCTTGTTTTATTGATCACAGCCAATTGCGTGAAAAGCGTCCAATCGGCTTGACTGAACACATAATTAGGTGGTTTGTGACACACACTATTACTTCCAGCCTGAGACACGATTAGAGGGAAATGATCACTATTGCAGAGGTCATTTCCGACAGCAAAATTCAGCAATGGCAGGAGTGATGGAGAACAAATAGCTAAGTCAAGAGAGTGAAATGTCCATGTAGGTTCGTGGAAATAAGTCTTCTCGTCGGTATTCAGCAGACAGAGGCAATTGTCAGATATAAATTTGCTCTATCTGACGACCGCGAGAATTCGTATCATCACTACCCCACAGAGGACTATGTCCGTTAAAATCACCAAGCAATAAAAATGGAGCTGGGAGTTGGTCAAGTAAGTCGTTTAGTTCCTCAGCTTGGATGACATCATTCGGTGGTAAGTAGAGGCTACAAACTGTAATCAGACATGTGGTGTAGATTCTGACAGCCACAGCCTGGAATGTAGTTCTTAACTGATGTGCTGTACTGGGGTAATTGTTGGATGTAATTATACAAACTCCACCAGACACAGCAGCATCACCACCATAATCCTTTCTATGGCATTGAAACCCACGCATTTTAATGTTAACAGTGGGCTTCAGGAATGTTTCCTGGAGAGCCACACATGTGGGGTTGTAGCGAAAGATAATGGATTTGATTTCATCAATGCAAGACCGAAAACCACGACAGTTCCTGGAAACAAAGGAAGTCATCAATGGAATATATTCTAACCTTTATCACTGTTGCTCATCGTCATCTCAGATGAATCTTCAGAATTGAAAACATCATCTGATGGATGCAGTTTGACAGTGTCTGCATCCATACAGAGAAGAGCTTTTTTTGTTGTTAAGTAAGACTTTCTAGGGTCTTCCTTGGTAATTTTTAATTTTCTATCCTTTAAGGCTTTTGATGTTCCCAAGGTTGAGTTGGCGATTACTGGTATGGTAGCGTTTATAGTTTTTTGCTTCACAGGCAGTCTTTTTATATTAATGGACTCAGTTTCTGTTTGAGTACCGTAAGATCTAGTAATCTTCTTAACTGTTGCAGCGTAACTAGTTCCAGATTGAG
Organism: Latrodectus hesperus; assembly: GCA_037975125.1. Lineage (NCBI taxonomy): Eukaryota > Metazoa > Arthropoda > Arachnida > Araneae > Theridiidae > Latrodectus > Latrodectus hesperus. Next base: position 7,221 of record JAJQOW010002750.1, read on the forward strand.
GAATGCGCGATGAGACTATTTTACGAGCTTCTGGGTAAGAGACTTTATTTTTTATTTTGATTGCTGTGATTTCCTTTTCAATTTGCCAGGCTGGACAAGATCGAGAGTAGGGAGGGTGGTCGCCTTGGCAGTTGACACACACCTCTTTAGCGTTGCAGATAATACTATCATAGCCAACATTAGCACAACGGGCACAAGTTTTCCCCTGCAAGATAATTTTGAATGTCGGAAGCGTTGACATTGAAAACATCTCAGAGGATTTGGAAAGTATGGTCTAACAGAACACCGCAAATAAGCAAATTGTGGTAAATCTGGAGTGGCATATGTCAAAATTAGATTATTCATTTTCAATACAATGCCATCTCTTTAGATTGTCATTCGTTTCACTGCGCATACTTTCCGACATTTAAGATTTTCAAGAATCTCGTCAGTAGATGTATAAGGTAAATCTTCTGCCGTAATCACACCACGAGAAAAATTTTAATTTCCGTGAGGTGTTACAATCACATCCATATCGCCCAGAGTTCTCATCGTCATCATCAGTATAGATTGCCTTTCATAGGCCGTCTCCAGTAATAGATCGCCAGATCTTAATTTCTTCAGTGATTTCATTTCGCCAAGGAAAGCAAAAACGCTTTTTTCAATTACAAAGGGGAAACAAACTGAAAAGTTTCCTATTTTTTTGGATAACAAAAAACTTTGCAGAACACATTGACAATTGTTCCTCCCGTGGGAGTCAAGATAATGTAGATAGTTTCATGTAGCAAAAAATTAAAATTCAGGGACCAGACGACACCACCCACCATTGAGCCCTTCGAGGGGATACAGGTTAATTGTACCAGTGCTAGTCAGTCCCTATACGCTCACGGTACATCCCTGAAATGGTTTCCACCCTTAAGAATAACCCAGTAGATGTACCGATCACTTGATCCATTTAAGCCGATTGATGTCATGAGGACCACAGCACACCTCCCGGTTACCTGAAGAAGAGGCCAAAGTAATGTGTTGGTCTCTGGGGGCCTCAATTACCAGGACCCTCCTTTCCAAGGACACGGGTCTCCACGCACGGCAAACACATGGGTGATTTAGTCCCCAAGAGGAGGTAATAGCAACAAAGCGGCGAAAGCTACTCAAGGGGAGCTCTCAACCTCTTACGAGCCAACCACAACGAGGGAGAAGAGGAAGAAAAAGCAGAAGAGTTGTGGAGAGAGGAAAAAGGAAGAGGACAGATCACTGGGGTACCTCGGGTTTTTGTGGCACCCGTGTTTACCTAAAGAAGGTAATCATCAGCACCCCCTGAGGGGTTATGAAAAAGGAATTCCCTTGAAGAATATTGTATCAGCTGCTACAGATGGTGCTCCAGCTATGACAGGGTGTCAAAAAGGCTTCTTGTCGTACCTAAAAAAACAAAATTCCTGGTGTGATTGCTGTACATTTGCGTTATAAATCGACAGCATTTAGTTGCTAGAAATTTAAGTGAACGACTGTTTCAATCATTGCAACAAGTCATCTGAGCAGTCAATAAAATCCGAAACAACTCTTTAAATGATAGATTATTTAATCAGCTTTGTGGGTTGCTAATGATAAAGATTTCAACAGATTGATCTTTCACACAGAAGTGCATTGGCTATCAAAAGGAAATTTTCTGACTCGTTTTTACAGTCTGTTTGACTCTGTCATCGAGTTCTTGGAAAACAAAGACACAGCATTGCGCGAAAACCTCATCACATCAAAGAATGTTATCGCATACCTGACAGACCTCTATACATTGTTTAATGATATGAATCTCCAACTTCAAAGTGATGACTTGATAAAAACAAAAAAAGTCGTCGCTGATTTCGTAGCCAAACTGCTCTTTTACAAGAAGAATATCGGCAGACGTGAGTTCCATAACTTTCCCAATTTATTAATATCCTGCAAAAAAGACGACTTGCTCGTCTACTACCAACATTTGGAAAATCTTCAGTGATTTCATTGAAAGATTCCAGGACATTTTGAAATTGGAAATATCAGATTGGTTGTTAGATCCTTTTTCAAATGTCAACATAGCAATATCACCGTAGCTGAAAGAAGAACTTATAGAATTGACCGCGAATGAGGAAATAAAAATCAAATTTATATAAAAATGGCTGCCAACAATTTTGGCTTCAAAAGTCAAGTCTGCAGTTGTACCCTGGATTGTGGTCAATCTCTCAACAATTTTTGATATCATTCCCATCGTCATATTTGTGTGAAAGTGGATTTAGCGCTGTGACAACACTGCTTACTAAAAAGAGAAATCATTTGCAAGTTACCAAACGTGACGACTTACGACTGTTCGAACCTGTCGATCTGAACTGTTCGAACCTGAAAATTGAACCTGATACCAACAAACTTGTTAAAAATCATCAAATTCATCCATCCCATTAGATTAGTTTAAAAATTAAAATTGATTACCTATCTATATTGTTTCTTTTAATTTGATTAAAATATATTATTAATATTATAAAGTTGCGTTTTAATTGCTCTCACTGGTAAAAATTTCTAGTTTAGAATGAAAGTTTAAACACCAGAACCAACTAACATTACACACTATAACTAAATTAATTAAATTGGGGTTTTTAAGTTTTAGGAGTGTATAAAAAATGGGAGGGCGATGAAAAATAATTGATTTTCAAAGGGGGTGGTAGAAGAAATAAGCTTGAGAAAGACTGCTTTAAACCATCTTTTGAAACTAGATGCTGGCTAATTTAATCTAATTCTCTCCTTATTTGCAACTGTAATTTTACCAATTTGTATAATATGTTGGCCTGGGGTTTCAATTTTAATACAGAGCAAAGCAAATTGCATTGTGAATGTTGTCTACGTAAACTCTGTTGTCAACCATAAAAGCTTATATTATTTTTATTCAGTAGAAATATTATCACTAAAATGATGAATGATAATTTATCCAATGACAAAAAAAAAAGCTTTTATATCTTTCATAAGTACTTGTTCTGCTGTGAGAAAAGAGTTAAATAAAACATTCATATTTGTAAAGAGAAATAATGTTATTACTCTACAGTTTCTTTTAATAAAAAAATTATTTAACTCAATTTGATAAATTGGAATATTAAATACATCTCTTTTAATTAATCATGTCAATAAGAAAAAGTTCTTGAAATGTTTTGTTTTAAAAGGTATGTCGCATTTTAATTTCTTTTTGGAAATTATGTCATGCTCAAGTTGCCATAATTAGGCTAATCGCTTATAGTTTTAATTTAACTTTAAGTTATCCAACTAAAATATTCTTATGTACATAAATTTAATTTAAAAATAAATTAAACAAAGTGCGTTAAACTTGTTAGTTGGATTATCTTCACAAAATATACCTAAGCATTATAATATATATATATATATATATATATATATATATATATATATATATATATATATGTATTATTATTATTATTATTATTATTATTGGTCCATCAAAAAATTTTATAGATAAAAATCTTTACTCAAATCTTTAGTAGATGTCAATGTAATTCAATGATCTCTTTTTCTCATGTAGCTTGATTTGGGTTTTATACAAATCTATAAAGTGAATTTGACTATTCATAACATTTTCTAACGTTTCTTGTTTCTGATTTTGGAGTTTTTACTAAGATACACCGAAGTAAATTTGAATGTGTGATAGTTATAATTTTCTTCATAAGACATAGTTCTTGTGATATAAATTATAGCTGTAATATATAGATTGAATGTCCGAAGTAAAAAAATCATCTGATTTGAAAATTTTCAAAATACTTTAGTTACAAAATTTGTTATTCATTAAAATTGGAAATACAATTATAGGAAAATATACTACCAATTTTAAATTGCTTTAAGCTGCAAACAGTCTCAATTATTGATTAACGTTTCTGCGTTTGATATAAATTTATATTTTTTTATCAAAGTATGCAACGCTTACGTTTGTCTTACAACTTTTGATACATGTTTTAACTAAGAAATAATTACTGAAATGAGCTAATGATTATTCGCTCGTCCATCTCTTTTAGATATTCATTTTGCAGAAGGTTGTGATTGAACTGGAATGCTTGAATTCCCGTTTCACAAGGCATCCGATTGTCGATCGCAGGAACAGTGCTTCTACGCGGAACCTGTTACTAAAAGGGCAAATGAGGCATATTGAGGATTGGGACGCCATCATCTATCTCTGTGTTCCTTTGTGAGTAATGTTTGTATTCAGTTCTCAGAACGAGTATCGCAAAATATAGAGCATGGCTTTGTGGGGTTTTTAATTCAAAATTAAAATTGTACTAAATATGATGTAGATGAGTGTGATGTAAAATTCATGCTCAGTATTATAATTGAAGAAGAAACTATTGAATGAATATTTTTTGAAATAGTATTGACGATTTTGGAGACTGTTAATTTTTTTCCACTGTCCTATTATTTGGGTTCTGTTTTCAATCCTCTTGCAAATCTATTGTACATTACAATGACAATGAAAATCATAACATTTATCCGTCCCGCCCTAAGGCATTCGGTTGATTTCTGGTACGTTGGACAGCAATGCTGTTAAAATCACTTGTATAATTAGTACGAAGTATCTATATTCGCAACTTAAAGTTTGTACAGTAACTAAACATCCTATTTTGCTACTATTAAGCAGTCTTCCAACTGTAGGATAGGGCCAACCTGGCCTTTATTAACAAGATTAGGCCATCCTGGCCTTTATTTACAAAATTATGCCAACCTGGCATTAAAATAAACATCAAAATCATAATTACAATGAAAAATAAATATATACAAGTAGAGGTTTACAACTTAAAATTTAAAATAAATTTACATAAAATTTTTGTTCTGCGTTATTTCTTTTAACACATATGAATATTTACATTTATACATTTAAGTGTATTTGTAATTCTATTAACATTATTTCCTTTATTCCAGTTCTAAAGTTTTTATTTTCAAGGAGTTCTTTTAACGAAATGTTTAAATAATTCTTTGGATACCATTTTTTCCTTATTTCATCATATTTACAACAATTAAAATCTAGATGGTCTATATCTTGCGTTTCATTTTCGTGTGGACAAGTGTCTGTTAATCCCAGGAATCTCTTCCTATAAGTTCCAAAATTACCATGATTTGTTAATACTTGATTTATAAAGAAGTCAGCCAACAGTCTTTTTGTAGAAACCTTGTTTATAAATGTATATAATCTTCTTGTTTTATTTGATTCATCCCATAATTTTTGCCATTTTACTATTTCTTCTTGTGATAATAAATATTTTAACTGTTGTTTACTACATTTAACCTTTATTCTTATATGTTCAATTTCACTAGCTTCTTTTGCAGCTACATCGGCTAATTCACTTTCTGCTATACCTATATGGGCTTTAACCAAATAAAATGTAAATGTGTTAGGATTTCCATTAATTATGCTTTTTATACTTCTTATTGTTTCACTCATAATGTTAGTATTTTGAATTGCGCTTAAGACAAATTTACTATCCGTATGTTTGTGACATTTATTTATTTCATTTAGTATAATATATTGAAGTGTAAAATAAATTGCATTTGCTTCTGCTTCAAAAACGGTGGCATCATTATTTAAACGCGCCTGAATCTTCTCCCTGATGTTCCCTTTATAAAATATAATAGATGCACAGCCAACTTGACCATTAATTTTTGAACCATCAGTATATGCATACCAATCATCATGATTAGAAATAGTTGTTGTATAATAATTATTTTGTGTACAATATAATAATTATTTTGT
>JAJQOW010002751.1:0-12960 GCA_037975125.1 Latrodectus hesperus
GATCCAACAAAAAAAATATCATATCTCTTGCACTTTAGAGATTCTACTTCATCGAAAATCTGCGACACAACCGGATGACTAGTAACATTAACATTTTCCACAGCATCTAAAACACTCATGCTGTCAATGTAAATACAAAATTTGTTTGATTCTTTACTAACCGCATACTGAAGCGCACTTAGTATAGCAGTTGCTTCAGCAGTGAAGATGGAGCAGGACATATTAAGGCTGTAACTTAGAGCCATATTATCAATATAAACTCCACAGCCAACATGTCCTGCAGATTTTAAACCATCTGTAAATATAGGTTGATAAGAATCAAACTTACAGAGATGAGAAGAATAGAGCTGATGGAAAACAATAGGAGACGTGTCCGATTTTTTGAATTCTGCAAAAGGATTGATTATTTTACATTGTGGCTCATACCAGGGTGGATGTGAAGTTCCATTTGTGACAGTTATTCGAACATCATGCAGGTCAGATAGTAACACATGAGGTTTTATTCTAAGGAGAAAAGGTGGCATGCTCCTTGGACGAGCATTATATAGTCTTTTAAGGGCAGATGTAGGAATCATGGCACGTGATGGATGATGAGGGTCAGACATGATCTTAGCATAATAATTGAGAGACTGCTGCATTCGTCTCAGATCTAAAGGTAGTTTTTGACAAATTGCATATAGACTCTGGACGGGTGATGTACGGAATGCGCCCGAACATATTCTCAGAGCAGAATGATGGACAGTGTCCAATCTGTGTAAAACAGAAGACCTAGCGGATCCATAAACAACACAACCGTAGTCTATGCGGGATAATATTAGTGATTGGTAAACTCGGAGGATTGACGTGCGATCAGCACCCCAAGATGTGTTTGAAAGCACCTTGAGGATACTGAGCGATCGCTCGCACTTCTTCCGCAGATATAATATATGCGGAAGAAAAGTTAATTTACGATCAAATATCACTCCGAGGAATTTTACCTCACTGACCAGTGGTATAGGTGTGTTGTTTATACGAATAACGGGATCATTGTGGAGGCTAGTCTTCCTGCAGAAATGGACAAAATTGATCTTGCTAGGAGATAGTAAATGGCCATTCTCAGCACATCATGCAGCAATTTTATTAACAGATGTTTGTAATTGTCTCTCAATTAAATTCATGTTAGACCCTTCACAAGATATCTGCAAGTCATCAACATACAAGGTACCATAAACAGAAGGTGATAATTTATGGAGTATGCTGCTAATATGAAGGATAAAAAGGGTGACACTCAATATACAACTCTGAGGTACACCCTCAGCTTGATTAAAATGATCAGAATAAAATGTTCCTATCCGAACTTTAAAACCACGGGAGCGTAAAAAGTTTTGTATAAATATCGGCAAATTACCCCTAAAGCCAAAATCATACATCCTACGGAGAATTCCATAACGCCACGTACGGTCATAAGCCTTCTCTATGTCGAAGAAAATGGAAACAAAATGATTCCTCCGCACAAATTCATTGCGGATCTGCGTTTCCAGGTATGTAATATTATCAAGAGTGGACCTTCCTTTACGGAAGCCACTCTGATTGATATGGATACATTTATTTATTTCTAAGACATAGATGAGGCGGGCATTGACCATACGTTCGAGAGTCTTACACAAGCAACTCTTCAGAGCTATTGGTCGATAACTTGAAGGAACAGAAGGATCCTTACCAGCCTTAAGGATCGGAATCCCTATTGCTTCGCTCCAAAGTGATGGAAATTTTGTTTCAGTCCAGATCCTATTGAACAAGTAAAGTATGTTCAACAAGGAATCTGGACTTAAATGACGAAGCATTTGATAGCTGATTCCATCTGGTCCTGGGCTAGTACCATGGGCCTGTTGTATTGCTCTCTTCAATTCCAACATCCGAAATTCACAGTTGTAAGGCAAAGCTTGTCCATGGTTGAAACGAATTGTTGTTCGCTCAGCACGACTCTTTGTCCTTAAGAACGAAGGGCTATAAGAGTCGTTGCTTGAGACGCTAGCAAAGGTTTCACCAAGGACGTTAGCGATATCCTTGGGAGAAGAGTATATGGCAGCTCCGGATTTCAAAATAGGAATTGAAAATTCTCTATAGATTCCATTGGCTGCTTTCACTTTTCTCCACAACTGTTTACTGAATGTGGAAGAAGTAATTGTGGATACATAGCGAGACCAGGATTCCTTCTGACTTCGACGACGAGCTCTGCGAGCTAATGCTTTTGCTCTCTTAAAGGCGATAAGATTCTCCGTGGTGGGGTATCTTCTGAATTGCCCCCATAACTTCCTCTGTTTCTTATAGGTGTTTTGACATTCATCATTCCACCAAGGTTTGCAACGCCTGTGTGGTGTAGAGGAACTCTTAGGTATTGATATATAAGCTGCATTCTTAATTGTTTCAGTGATCTTACTGACGACAATATCAATATTTTCGATCATAACCATTTCATCATCAACAACTGCCAATTGCGAAAATAATGTCCAATCTGCCCGACTGTACACGTAAGTAGGTAGGCGTTGTCCTACACTACTACCTCCAGTCTGGGAGATGACGAGAGGAAAATGATCGCTGTTGAAAAGATCATTTCCTACTGTTAAATTTAACAATGGCAGAAGAGATGGTGAACAAATGGCCAGATCGAGAGAATGGAATGTTCTTGTGGGTATATGGAAATAGGTTTTCTCGTCGGTATTAAGCAGACAGAGACTGTTATCTGAAATAAACCGCTCTATCTGCCGACCGCGAGAATTTGTATCATCATTTCCCCACAAAGAATTATGGCCGTTAAAGTCACCTAACAACAGAAATGGTGTTGACAGCTTATCTATTAATGCATCGAGTTCCTCTTGGCGGATGACATCATGCGGTGGCAAATACAAACTACAGACTGTCAACAAGCATGATGTGTGAATTCGCACAGCTACAGCCTGTAGTGTAATATTTAAATGCTGGGCAGTGCTGGGATAGCTGTTAGATGTTAAAATGCAAATACATCCAGACACTGCACCATCGTCACCACAGTCTTTTCTAAAGTTTTTAAACCCACGCATGGAAAAGTTATTGTTAGACTTCAGGAATGTTTCCTGAAGTGCAACACATGTGGGGTTGTAGGCTGAAATTATAGACTTGATGTCATCATTATGAGAACGCAAACCGTGACAGTTCCAAGAAACAAAGGAAGTTATTATTGAATTTGAAAAGCTCCTTTCCCGGAGCTGGAAGGTATGTCATCTGACATCTCCTCGAGCGATAGATCTTCGTCCGAGGGATGTAAATATACGGCGTCAGCCTCCAGGTTTAGGGCTTTACGGGTGGATATGGAGGGCCTAATAATGCCCTCTTTTGCTGATTTTAGTTTTAAAGCCTTTACGGCTTTAGATTTAGCCATAGGAGCTTTTCTACGATTAGTCGATGTGGATGTCGATTTTGGCTTTTGTACATATGCAGGGGGTAATTTAACAATCGGAAGTGAGAGAGCATCTGTTTGTGTACTAGTCGCTCTGGTGAATTTTGCGGCGGCAGTTGCATAGCTAACTCCAACTTGAGGTGTACGAGATGTAACAGCACGTCTCGCTTCAGGATATGAACAATTATTTTTAACTTTAGTGGTTGTGATCTCCTTTTCCAGTACCCAGATAGGACAACTTCTAGCGTAGGAGGGGTGGTCACCCTTACAGTTGACACACCTCTCCTTTGCAGTACAAGACGAACTGTCGTGGCCAACAGCTGCGCAGCGAGCGCAAGTCAGTTTGCCCCTGCAAGCCGCTTTAGAGTGACCAAATCTCTGGCACTGGAAACAACGCAAAGGATTTGGAATAAATGGCCTAACGGAGAGATGCATATACGCAGCTTTAATATGCTGCGGTAGGTCTGGCGTCACAAATATCAGGATTAGATGTTTAGTATTAATAACTTTATCATCTCTCCTGACAGTAATGCGTTTTACAGCACAGACCTTTTGCTCTTTTAGATTTTCTAGTATCTCATCCGCAGGCGTGTTAAGCAAATCCTTGGCGGATATCACACCACGAGAAAAGTTAAGGTTTGTATGAGGCGAGACAGACACCTCAAGGTTAGCTAGCATATTCAAGTTCACAATCTGAGCTGCTTGAATTTTAGAGACAACTTCAACCATTAAATCACCAGAACGCAATTTTCTAGTGCTCTTCACTTCACCGATTGTGCCTGCAATAGCTTTTTGGATGAGGAAAGGGGATACTGTATCAAAAGTACCCTCTTTCCTTTTAATTACATAAAACTTTGCATTTAATAGTGAAAATGTTTGCTCCCGTGGGAAAATAGAAATATTAGTTTCCATATTTAAATTTTAAAATTCGGGACCTGACGGCACTACCCACCACTGAGTCCAACAAGGGGATGCAGACCAGCTGCACCAGTGCTAGCCAGATCCTATACGCTCACAGTACATCCCTGAGATGGCCTCCACCCTTAACGAGTCATCCAGTAGATGTACCGATCGCTTGATCCATAAAGCCGATTAATGTGCTGAGGACCACAACACACCTCCCGTTTACCTGAAGCAGAGGCCAAAGCAATGTGTTGGTCTCTGGAGGCCTCAATTACCAGGATCCTCCTTTCCAGGGACACGGGTATCCACGCACGGCAAACACGCGGGTGATTTAGTCCCCAAGAGAAGCTAATAGTAACAGGGCGACAATAGCTACTCAAGGGGAGCCCTCAACCTCTTACAAGGCAACCACAATGAGGGAGAAAAGGAAGAAAAAGCAGACGAGGAGAGGAGAGGAGAAAATAAAGAGGAGAAACAGATCACTAGGGTACCTCGGGATTGTGACACCCGTGTTTACCTAAAGAAGGTAAACCCCCTGAGGGGGTTTATATATATATATATATATATATATATATATATATATATATATATATATATATATATATATATATATATATATATATATATATATATATATATATATATATATATATATATATATATATATATATATATATATATATATATATATATATATATATATACACATATATATTTGAATTATTTTTGCAAGTTTCACCTAGACATGTAATAAACATTATAAATTATATTTATATTTTCTTAGTTTTGTGCCCTTAGCGTTAATTATTTAACTAATTTTCATAATCAATATTAAATTTTATATATGTCGCAAATTAATCTCATTCATCAATATTTTGACACCGCATGCCTAAAAGCAAAAAATAAGCTTGCAACTTAAACATAAGTCTTAAGAAGTTAAATATAATATATAATTGGTGTGGTTACTATACTATTGGGTGCATCTTTTTATAAAAAAGTTATTTTCAAATTAATATTTTATTTAGATTCAGAAAAATGATCGGAGTTTTGATCAATAATGAACTGAATATTGCTAGAGTATCTATACCATCAATTTAGTTATTGCATTTGCTTATATATGAGGACCATTTAATATGTAAATTTGAATTGTCTTTATCTCATAATTGCGACTGTTATAACATTCGTAATTTATGTTCAAACATAAATTATTTTCTCTGTATCTTTTTAAATTGTTTATCTAAATAAAATTAAGATCGATAAAGGGAAAATAGGATTTTGGTTAACACTGTTAAATAAAGGAATCTTTTCAATAAAAATGTCTAAAGTCAATATTAATTCAAAATTAATATTAACTTTTAATTTTTTGTAATTCTCTCGCTATATCAAGCGGAGTTTCCCGTGCTATAAATTGATTTATCTGAAGTTATTCAAAGTAGAAATAATAAAAGAAAATCTGAATAAGAAGTAAAAAAAAAATATGGATTATTTTCAGAATTAATACTCATATATTCATATTTTTACTAAAAACAACCTTTTAAATCATATATTTCACTAAAGAAAAATAATTCATTTTATTTTTATGCTACAAAGAATTGTGCTATAATGAAATAAAATATAAATGTGATAGAGTTTATGGCTTTTTAAAATAAAAAAATTAGATTTGAAATAAGAAAAAAAACTGAATTAAAAAACTCTAGAAAACTAAAGAAATGTCTTCTACATAATTAAAATAAATATATAGTAATAATTTGATACTTATAAAGTCTTAACTGAAAAAATCAAAATGAAAAAGAGGCTTTTTAAGACTTATTTAAATATTGTTCTTATTTATATATTTGAGAGTTATTGGTTCAGCAGATTATTGTAAAGGTTTCCATTTACTGAACGATATTTGTATTTTCTAATTAAAGAGGTCCATTAAATTTAAAAATTTTGCTCGAAATGTATACCATTTCAACTGATACTGAATTATAGACAGTTTATACATATATCTTTGGACATTTGTAGGTAAGTTTGCATATTATACATTTCCACATTTAAATAAATTTAATAATCTGTAATAAATATATTAATATTTTCTATATTAATTTATGAAATCCAAATATATTTTTGGTATTTCAACAACCTTTTCAAAAAAGTTAGTTATAATTTTTATAATTTTTTTTTATAAATGAATGCAAATTTTGCATTTTTAAGCATTTAATGAAAATTATGTAATTTTCAATCGTTTATGTATTGAAGTGAAATTTATTTAAATATATGTGTATTTTGATAATAAAAATCAGGAATCTTTATCACAAATAGAAATAGATTAAATATATTTACAATATACCTAACAATAAAGTTATCATCTTTTCATTTATTATATAAATTAATGCCTTCATTATTTACTGACACATCCATTATTATGTCTTATGATTCATAATCATTCAGAATAAATGAAACCAGGATCTTTCATTTTTGTTAGATGAAGTATGGAATTTTCGTTGATGAAAAAAAACAATTATAATAATTTATTTTCTATGGCATGTTATGGTTATCATACGATATTTGTGATAGGAAAGAAAGCTACAAGTCAGATCCCCAATCTAGGAGTGAGGATTTCGAAGCGGAATACCTATGTTGCCAAACACTTTAAGGCTTTATCGAAATATGTAGATATCTAAGAAGTAATTTAGAAATGAGATCAAAATAAATTTAGAAAATGTTTTGTGCTAATTAATAAAGTAGTTAAAAAAGAGAAATATCGGCAGGGTAATGAAAAAAGACAAATTTATATACTTTTAACAATTAATTTGGCTAAAAATTAATTAAGTATTAAAGATTAATTATTTAATATTAGAGAATATTTTATTAATTAAATAGCTGAAAGTCAAGTGTCAGTTCACTACTCAAGTATCCCAAGCCTTTTTTAAGAGGCTTAGGAGTCTCTGTTGATCTCCGATGCACGTGGTTTCAAAAGTATATCCGATTTCATATTGGATAGATACATTTTTTCGCTACATTTCAATTTTTTAAATAAAATATTAATTATTCATTATATCTATCTATCTATCTATCTATCTATCTATCTATATATATATATATATATATATATATATATATATATATATATATATATATATATATATATATATATATATATATATATATATTTATATATATACATATATATATATATATATATATATATATATATATATATACATATATATATATATATATATATATATATACATATATATATATATATATATATATATATATATATATATATATATATATATATATATATATATATATATATATATATATATATATATATATATATATATATATATATATATATATATATATTTATATATATATATATAACACCTTACAGTCACGAAAGAAGCGAACAGTGGTTTTCTGAAGGAATAAGGAAGAAATATATGATGACTTGTTTAGAAAAAGTGAATAATTATTCAAACAAAAATCACATTAATTGAATAAAATATAACGGAATATTAAAATGACATGACAAAATCAAGATGAAGAATGTTGAAAAACTAAGGTTTCATTTATGTAAATATAACTATAATGTAAGATTTTATGTATTCTTCGAAAAAATTTTACATTAACTAATAAAGGACATTAATTAATAGCAAAGGTATTAGAAACGAAATGCTAAACGAACCTTCAAAAACAAAAAAAAGTTAATACTTAAAAAGTTAGGATTTACTGAAACTTGTGTTAAAATTTTCAAAAAACTCCAAAGGTACCTATGAAAAGACTTGTCAAGAGAATTGTATTTAGAGAGATTAATTTAAGATATCAGATTGATTTGTTTCAGATTGATTTATATGATATGCTGTCCTTACCAGATAATGATTTCATAAATTTTTTGTCTATAAAGACCAATAACAAAATTCGTACTGTTGCGTGCTCTAAAAATCAAATTCTCAGAATAACATTTAATTGACATTTTTGCAAGATTTGGACCCAGGTGTATTTCAATGAGACAATAATCACAAATTCAGCTATAAAATCTTGAAAGAAGCTTGGGCACTAGTGGTCGGATTTTAAATTTTTCATGTAAAACAAAGACGCAGACAGACTCAAGGTTTAGTCTCGCGTGCAAACCATAATGCTGAAAACATGCTAAGTTCTTGGTAGGAAAGCAATAATAATAGCAAATGATTGGAAGGATTATGTTTTCCTCATAGAAAAGCAAAGCTATCTTTTAAAATTTTCTTTTATCTTTTATTAAAGCTATATTTTAAAATTTATAGGCATAAACGTACCTGTAGGGTAAATTTTACTTATTTTTAGTCACATATAGACAGAATTATTAACACAGAATATTAAAATAAAATATCGAGCCATAATTTCAATCTTGTAACTGATTGTTCTCATGTGATAGACATTTAAATAAAAAAAATATCTGAAGAGTATTGAAGTTTCAGATACAATTTGAATCCTTGTATAATTATTAGGTATAAAGTAAAAATATTTACAGCTGAGAGGATATGAAATTATACATATACTAGTTGTACAAATTATCAGCTTTAAAAATTAATAGTAGAATAACTGGAATTACCAACATTCTGAATTTCAGAAGGTAATATAAGTAAAATTGAGAAGTAATATAAATAAAATTAAAATAAAAATAAAACGGGAAAATGTTTGTTGCAAAAAAACCCATTATACTCATTATTATTGAGAACGTCGATGACGTTGTAGTCATTTTAAGCATTCGTTCATTTGTCACTGATGTTGACAATTCATTATCTGAAGAATATGCAGTTCTATTGATTTCAAATATGAAGTACAATAGTTACTTTTCTTAAGAAAAACGGCTAGCCGTTCGGAAGAAGAAAGCATCGTTAAACGTAATTTTATTCCAATACACTATGTAGCTATTTTTCAAAATCCTAGAGTCATTTGTCAATAAAAGCGATGGCTTTCAGAAACAAGTTGGTTGTTTTTTGATATTCTGAATAGACTAAAGAGAATTTGTCCTTTGTTTATCTGTAAAATATGCTCCTAACTATAAAATATTTTTTACATCATTTGTTTTTTTACATATATTTAAACAAAACTGTTTAATAGTTATTGAATAATATATGCATAAATGAGTCAATTCTACATACAAAAACAGGAAATTAATAAAGAAGACAAGCCATTGTGTAACTTATCTCATGTTTAAAAATTGTTAGCATTCATTATATGTTAATTATACAAATCAAAAAATATCACTTATCAAAAAAATAAAAAAAATGTTCATGTTAAGTTAATAGCTTTTAATATTCTTTATAATTTTATTTATTTTTTATGGTTTAGATAATATAAGAAATTATTAGATTCATATTTGAAATTGATTGCTATTAAATCGATTGATTTTGTGACGCTTATAACAATGTGTTTCCAACTTTATTATATTTTTACAATTTGCGTCAAAACAAAAAATAAATATTTGTAATTAATGCTGAATTTACTTACATCAATAAAGAAATTTAAATCCTTCTTTAAAATAAACAATTCGTAAAAAGTAATTAAGATCAAATTTCCGCTTTTTCCAGAGATATTTTTATTATTAATTTAGGATTAAATATAAAATTTCTTATTTTCTGACAGCATATTATTTTGAAGTAATTTTCATCACACTTTATACTTACTTGAATAGTTATTTTAACTAAATGCATATTAAAATCATTAAATTTCAGCTAAATAAACCAAAAAGTAATTTTTTTATTATTTTTATGCATTTATGCATAGTACATCAATCAATTAAAAGTTTAAAATGTTATTCTTAAAGAATGTAGCTTTATGGATATAGACATAGATAAAAATATAGATATAGACTGATAAAGATGTTTACTTCGAAGAAATTAAATGCTTATATATAATATTTATAAAATATAAATACAATTTTATACAATTTCACAAATATATCATTTTAAATAATATTCTAGAATAAATAATATTCTATTTAGAAAACTTGTTTAGATTTTTTCTCTTAAGTGTATTTATGGGATTTTTTACCAAAAAATAATTTAAATTAAAGATTAAAAATCTTCATTGAATGGAATACATATAAAAAAGCAAATAATTTCAGAAATTCCTTAAATTTTTCAAAATTATTCTTAATATATAATTTAGTGTTCTAAAATTTATTGTTTAAGAATTCGAATACTACTTACTTTTCCAGTTAATAATATAGATTAAAAGCAAAAATATTGCAAATGAGGTAAGGTAAACTTATTAATAAAAAATACTTATATTTTAATGCTAAGTACATGACGCTACGTATTGGATAGTGAAACGGCTGAAGTTTGTTGTATGGTAACTAAATAACTTTGGCATTTTGATTTCGTGGAAATGATTCACTAATTGTAGCTTTTATTCACAAGAAAAAAGTGAAATTACATATTTTTAAGACAATAAACTCCATGAATATTCAAGTTAAAAAGTATCATCCACAACACTTTACTTTTTCCAATGTGACTAGTTGAACTTTCATGACAAAGAGCACAATCATATATCTATATTTTTTATAATATTCTGTCAATATTCAAAGTTATTTGTCAATGAAATAAATTTGAAATTTAGAAATAATTAAAAGTAATCATTACGACTATATTCATATCATGGAATAATAATTGTAATATGCATTGTAAAATCTTAAAAATAATAAAAATATCTTCAAATTAATTCTATATAAAAATAATAAATAGGTGTGTTATTTATTTAAGTGCACGTTTATTTCTAAAATATATCATCAATTTTGACATCATAAAGAAACTACATATTATTTTAGTGTATTGAATGAAAATAATATTTAGCTAAGCATACTGTATATGTTAACATAATGCATGTTTAACTTGACATATTGAAATCTGAAATGTTCCCAATTTGTGTGTGTATTTTTAACATCTCCAACGATCTTAATTTAAAAATATAAAGGTATACTACTTGTAAAGATTACTAGTAACTTTAATTATATTAAATTTATGTATTAAAGTAATACATTATTATTAGGCAGAATTTGATTCATTGAATTGTTGCAATATGAAAAGTATATCACATTAAATGTGAAAGAAGCATAGCAAAGCTGATGAATTTTCCTTTGAAATAACCTTATTACTCATCAGAAAATAAAAAGTAAACTAATTTATAAAGGGATAAGTAAAGTAAATGCCAGCGGAGGTCCCTGTACCTAACCCTGAAAGGGTTTTACCAGATTTAATGGACCCGCTGGAGAGAAAAGAAAACGGAACACAGTACATACAAGACAATACAATTATGCTTGCAATCATATGGAGACACTATAAATTATAACTTTTACACAGTAATGAGGGTTTGTAAAGTATACTATTTAACACAAATTTGGTTGCAATTGAAAGTTAACACGTGGATACATAAGAAGCATTCAAAATAGGTATCAGACAAAATACATGGCAGGAAATGGTAATACAGGCATATGAAATACATATCAAATAGCATGCATATAAGAAATAAAGAAAATAAATGGAAAAACAAAAGGAAATTAAAAATGATAAAACAAAACTGAAAACATATACCTGAACTTACTGCAAACTAATGAGGTAATAATGATTAATGAATAATTAATGCCTTTAGTATTGATTTGATAGTTGGGTGTATCGGCTCAAAGTAATTTAGGTCATATAAAATTCTAAGCTATATATACAAAAAGTTTAGATAGGTAGTACATAATGCATTAAAATAGGTCAATATAACATGATGACAATAATTGTGAATGAGTAATTAAGTGAGAGCGCTGGAATGATGGTGAGAAAATGGCAAACAAATAATAATGAACTATATACAAGGAGAAGAAAAACAGGCGAAATGTTACAGGTAGAGAGGGAAATGTCTAAATGCAGAACATGAGAGAGATGGAGTATGCGGCTCATCTACTTCCAGGTGATGTCTATCACTCTCACGGGCATCATTATCCTCCTATTTCTCTGGAATTATTAATTTCCTATATTCAAGGAGAAAGTTTATAAGGTTAATAATTTTTAGCTTTGCAGCCTTGTTGATGGTGATGTTTTTGAGCCATACACTTATCAGATTGTCACTGGGCGTAGTGAAGTGCCAGGAACTTGTGATGGGGCATGACGTAGCGTAATGAATTGGAGTACCTTCTTCTCCACATGCACAGTTCGGAGTGGGTTGTACTCCTATTCTATGCAGATAACTTGGAAAAGGGCCATGTCCCGTTACAAAAATCGTGATTTGTCTTGGCCAGCACTGTTGGTTCAAATTCACTTTTGGCAGGATGGAGTATACTAGGCGTCCGGTGGTATTTTGATCCCACAGTGTTTGCCAATCCTGTTTATAAAGGGATATAAAACTGCAATTAGTTCATCATTAGCCTTATTTTAGCGAGAAGTTTCGATTTTTCTGGTCAGCTTTAAAATTAAGTTAGGAGCGTGCACAGATGTGAAGAAATGTTTTCTCACATAGGGAGAAGGAGAAAGTTCTATGACGCCAATTTCAATTCCAGACAATCTCATTCGAGTTGATCCTTCTATCGCTATTGATTCTATTCTAAATGTGTGTGTTATATATATTTTCGTGTAATTGGAGTTCATTGTATTACATATTCACGGCAGCAGACTTATGCAGAATCA
>JAJQOW010002752.1:0-12956 GCA_037975125.1 Latrodectus hesperus
TTTAATCATTTTAACATGTATTATACCATGAGTTTCCAAACTTTTTTTTTTCTTGTAGATCACTTTCAAAGTTTTACTACTTTCTGTAGACCCCCTGCTGCTAACAAAAAGTACCTAGGTACTAACAAAGACTACTTAAACAAAAAAGTACCTAGGTACTAACAAAAACTACTTAAACAAAAAAGTATCTAGGTACTAACAAAAACAACTTAAACAAAAAAGTACCTAGCTACTAACAAAAACTACTTAAACAAAAAAATACTTATATAGGTTTTAACAAAAACTAATTAAACAAAAAAGTACCTAGGTACCTAAAGTATAATCTTGCCTGGCTTTTTGTTCTTTTTTTTTATAGAAGTTTAGAATAATCTCTAGTATTTATATAATTTTACTACATAAATACTTACTACACTCAAGTAGTAAAACGAATATAATATGATTGATAAATTACAATATACAATAAAAATATGTATAACAAATAGGCAGATACTTATTTTTTCCGGCACTGCAAACACTGACATCGATTCATTCACAGTCACACTTTAATGTTTAAAATCCCGGAAACAAATGAGTAACATTTTGTTCTTGCCATTCGTATTTATACTAATGTAGATTGCAAGTACAACACAAATCGAATTTCATCCCTTTTCAGGTCTAAACAAGCATCCCGGACGAGCGGGCGCACGGGCGGCACTTCGCAAGTCTCGACATGTGGTGTACACTTGCACTATTATCTATTGTTCTATTCAATTGTGTGTTTGAACTGAGTCTCGAATAATTTTGAGTACCTACCTAGTGAATTATGCTACCTGCCTACGTTGATAGATAAATCCAAGCCAAAATTTTTTTTCTTTATTATGAAAACCAGAAAATGTTTCGTGGACCCCCACTTACAACTTCTGAACCCCTGTTTTCTTTTCACGTCTACGTGGACCCCCGTGTGGTCTTCTGTGGACCCCTGGGAGTCCACCTGGACCACTTTGGGAACCAATGTGTTATACAAACAAATGAAAGTTTCCAAGAGTTGATTTTTTAACACACATGTTGAGAAGTTTTGATAAGAATTGATTCATCAACTTTCCATCTATTTTTGAATAGTTAAAAAAAGTTTTTTTTTAATTTATCTCTAATTAAAATATATATTGCGAGTTAAAATCTAATTATATTAAATTTAAAAGAATCATCTTAAAATGTAAACAACGTGAATGTTGTTTAGAAACGTAAATGATTAGCCCCAGATTATGCATGTTATTACTATAAAATTAGAAACTATATTAATTTTTATAGACGCTCTCATTTATTTATCTTTAAATACGTGATATTCAATTGAAGAAAAGCAATAATATTTTCTTTTAATTTTTTCTGTGTGCAATGAATTCAACAATTTTAATAATCCTTATAAAAAATCAAAACTTACCAAAGTTGGCATATATGAGCGTTATATTATATTTGCTCAACATGAAATAAGAGTTATGTGCTTAAAATACTCAAATTTTTTCAGAAAAAATGGGAGTTTCATACATTGTGTGTGTGTATCAAAGATGTATAATTATTTACTTAAACTTAAATTTAAAAAAATCTATTTTAAAAAAATAGATACATATAAACGAATAGTAAAACCTATATTATTCTTTATTTTTGTAAAAGAAGAAAGGTTACATAATGTAATGAATATTTTGAAAAAGTCCAAATATATATACTTAAATTGTATTTCTCTCTGGGGAAAAACAAAACGAAAAATATTTTTTAAACTCTATAATTTCGAAAGTTTTGAAGATATGGTAAAATATGAAAATATATCGAAAGTTTTATCCATTATAAAGAAAAAGCTTAAATTTCAAAATTTGATTCCTGCAATTTCAGTGTAGCTATGACCACCTGCTTTCAAAGAAGCCAAACTTCGATGATCTATTGTCTTCCAGTGGGAAAATTCGATAGGCGCTATTGATTATCTCCCATCCACACATGAAATAGAGAGACTGCATCATTCCGTACAAGCCTTCACGAGAAGTCAATGGAGTATAATATCAACTCTTAATTTTTACCCAAGCTTTGCACGCCATCACATTGGAACAAATTAAAGACACGCCCAGAGAGATTTTTTTCCTTTCATACCTGCCACCCCTAAAACGCGTTTGACACTTTTCGTGCTCGATTCTCGTTATATCGATGCGTATCGATTCTTTGTTTTAGCGGAATTCTTTTTTTATTGGAGTAGAGAGAGATATTTCAATGATTAATATCAGCCTAACGTATTGAACTTCACGGATTTGTAGCGGAACTATTCAAAACAGCCATATTAATCAACTAAAAATTGAGTTGAAAGTTTTTTAAACTTAATTTTGTGCAATTAAATATTTAGGATTTTTAATTATTTAAAAAATAAAGCTTTAATATTTAAGAAGAAATTTTCTTTGAGGAAGTACATAAACAAATTAGGAAACTATGGTATGTTGATTTTTTATGCTTAATTTTTCTTAATCATTCAGTTTTGACAAACTAAGATTATAAAAAATGCTTCCTTATTCATATGCTAGAATCCTTTGTCTGCGTTACATTTTAATATTGCTATATATTATTTACTATATATCACTATATTTTACTTTTGGAATGAAATTCAAATAATTAAGATTTCTCAGAAAAGAAATATCAAAGTAGAAATTGTAATAAGATTTATTGAAAATATTTGTATTTTAAATAAAACTCCACTTTAAAATCCTTACATTTGAAAAATATTGTGTAAAGTGAGTGTGACTTAAAAGAAATTTCCGAGAAGAATTTTGACATCAAGTATCCTTATAAGCGTTTTCTAACGTGTACGTTGAAATGATGCTTACATTTGTATCCGTTATTTAGGGATGTCATATTTACAGATACAATTTAAAATCACAGGTTATTAAAGAGATCACAGAATCCCATCTTAGAATTAAAATTTTTAAGTAATTCTTGATTCATATTTTATTAATAACATCGAATGAAAACACTAATTCACTGTTTTTGCTTTCAAGGAATCTTCATTGTAATCTTCCATACATTATGGTTATTTTAATTATACTGAATGTAAAATAACCAAAGTTTATAGAACATAGCAAAATAATTATTGATGAGCAGGAATTTTTGTCGTGAATAGGACAGCAAAATTTTAATTATTAATGAACAGGACAGTTTGCTTCTTCAAATGCATTCATAACCCTGATTGTAATATGATTGTACATTTATGTTCTTTTGATTTTGATAAGATTGATTTTAAATATGATAAACTTGCCTAAGCCGACGGAAATGTTCATAATAGTTATATATAAATATAATAATTTATACATGCATGTACATGAAATTGTTATAACAAGATGGAAAGTTTTGAGATCGTTGAAGTACTTCTATTAATTAACAGATGGATATATTATCAGATTGATATATTATCAGATGGATATATATATAATATATAAGTATTTCGTGCATTAAATATTGCTGATTTAAATACTTATATTTTGAAACCTACTTATTTGACTTGAGAATAGGTTCTTAAAGTGGTCCAGGCGGACCCTTAGGGGTCCACGTAGACGTGAAAAGAAAACAGGGGTTCAGAAGTTGTAAGTGGGGGTTCACGAAATATTTTCTGGTTTTCATAATAAAGAACAAAACTTTTGGCTTGGATTTATCTATCAACGTAGGCAGGTAGCATCCTTCCATAGGTAGGTACTCAAAAATATTTGAGACTCAGTTCAAACACACAATTGAATAAAACAATAGATAATAATACAAGAGTGTACACCACATGTTGAAACTTGCAAAGTGCCACCCGTGCTCCCGCTCGTCAGGTATGCTTGTTTGGACCTGCAAAGGGATGAAATGCGACTTGCGCTGTACTTGCAATCTACATTAGTATAAATACGAATGGCAAGAACAAAACGTTACTCATTTGTTTCCGGGATTTTAAACATAAAAGTGTGACTGTGAGTGAATCGATGTCAGTATTTGCCGTGCAGGAAAAAGTAAGTATCTGCCTATTTGTTATACGTATTTTCATTGTATATTGTAATAAATGTTCCTAATTTTGTATAACCACAAGTATTTTAATAAAAAGGACAAATAAAATGCTATTTTTTTTTCTTACAACCTCTAATTTAGTATGATATTTTTAGGAGTTTTGGGAATACAGTAGAAATGTAGCAACAGAGGGTCTACCAAAAATAGTAAAACTTTGAAAGCGGTCCATGAGAAAAAACAGTTTGGGAATCCATGGACAAGAGCATTTTTACTTTTTGAAATTAAAAGTAAATATGCGTAAAGTATAGTGTTAAATATTTATAAGGCCTTTAACATTTTAGAAAGAAATTCTTAATAAAAAGAGCTTTCTTTCATTTAAACCTTCTAAATTGTTCGAATAATGGAAACGCTTTAACTATAGTAATATACTGTTCGTTTTGTAATGTATGACTATTTATGGCTATTTTTTTTTTCATAAAATTGTGTAAAATTTTTTATCTGTGGGATTAAGCCATATGAAACAGTGTTTTTATTTAACTTCTGAAAGATGGAGAAAACTTAAACAATCCAGACTACTTTAACGCTTAACATAATGTTAGATATTTATAAAACTTCAATATTTCAAAAAGAAATTATTAATAAAACAGCTCGCTTCCATCTGAAAATTCTTAAATTTTCAAAAATTGGAAACTTTTTAATGTGTAGTAATATATTTTCCGTTTTGGAATCATTATAACTATTTTTGGCTTTCATTTTCATACATAAAATTGTGTAAAATATTTTATCTGTGAGATATAAGCAAGATGAAATAGTATTTCGATTTAACTTTTAAAAAGTGGAGAAGACATAAGCAACTAAGACTAATTCCAGTATGTTCATTGTTTTTTCTTTCTTTAAAAGTAACAAAAATTACGATGGATATTTTTCCCATTAAAAATAAAACTATTTTCGCAACAAATTTCTTAAACATTTTAAAATATTTGTTGCAAGAAAATATTTTCTTATGTAAGAATATACGATTTTTCAAGTATTTAGAATATTTTCAATGATTTTAAAACTTATAATCTGCGTTTGATAGAAAAATGTTTATGGAGTGAAATAAATTTCCACGAAGAAAACTAAATTTTAATTTTTTTAATAACTTTATATATTATAAAATTATGTATTCAAAAAATAAAAAAGTCATATAAGAAAGCTCTAAATTATTTTTTTTGGAATTGATAGTTTATTCATATATTTCATTCAATATGAAAAACTATAAGAATTTTGTAATTAAATGAGTTTTGAAACATTAAAACTCTAAAAAAAATTTGAAATTTAATTCTCAAGCTCTATTAAATTTTCTATATATGAAATATTATATAATATAAACAACCAAATTTTGATTTTTTATTTATTTAATTTTTATTAATATTTATGAAAATAAATTGTATATATTTGTTAAACTTTAGTATTTGCAAACATGTTTAAATGCAAATTCTGTGTTTCAGTTATTGTACTTTTTAACTTTTTATAAAAAAATATTCATATTTTAAATATTACGAAATATAACTGCGATTTCTAAAAATATATATCTTTCAATAGATAATATTTTCCCTTGACACAAGCAACATATCAGCAATTTTATAAACATGTTATCTTTATTATTAAATTTGAAAGTTTTTTTAATTTTAAAATTTTTTAATGATTTTTAAAAATGAAATACATTAAGTAATTAGGATAAATAGTTTAAAAAATTTACACAATCAGTTAGTATAAATAATAGTATTTCAAGTCATGAATTGGCAATGAATGGAAAATTTCATTTGCTAGTCAAAATCATATGAACTTTTTCCTTTTTACCTTTTTTAAATAATCGTTTTTACGAGGTTTCTATATTTAATACATGTAAATATTTACATGCATATGTAGTATTTTAGATTTAGATTCATGTTTTATCTCTAGATTTGCGCATTTAATTTTTCAAAAATACAGGGTATAAGAGGGAGCAATCAGATTAATTTAAGATCATTATCATGTTCAAAAAATATTTTTCTGCCGCTACATTTTTCGTACATAATGTCAGCAAGTAATTTCATTTACATAAAAAATTCATGATATCCATTTATCTATTACATCACTAACTATTAATTCCCAACCCCATTATGCCACCACAAGCATTTTCATGATTGATTCTGAGCTTTTATTTTAGATATGTACTCGATTTGTTTTAAGTTAGTTTACAAATTCGTATACTAATGTTATGAAACAAACAAACAAATAAATGACTCCAATTTTGAAACATACACATTTGATTAAAAAAAATGAACAAAATTTACAAGGAGCCATGTATGGGTTCGCGACAATCTCTCTCGCCTGCTTCGCGTACAACGAGAGTCTCTGAATCTAAACAAAAAAGAAAAAAAAACATAGGATCTTAAAATCGAAAGTGCCGATGGTGAGACATTACAGACTAAATTATTCCTTCCTTCCCCGAAGTTTTTTCCTTTTTTTTCTTCTTATTCTAAGGAAATCAACCTGCAAATAAAAAAAGAAAAAAACACACACAAACAGCAAAGAGCAATATTTAATATTACAGATAGCCCTGATCAATCGGACTCTGGCTGAAACACAAAATTATATGGAATTATATAATATTAAATATAAAATAAAAATGTATCAAAATAGCACAAAATAATTATCTAACACAACAGAATTTACAACACTAACTAAATTTACAAATAGACACATTTTTATTATAAAAAACATTTTTTTTTATGTACACATGTAACAACAATGGAGGTTTGTATTAAAGAAACATTTTAATTTAATATCTGAGAAAAAAGAAAATAATTAAGTTTGGTTATTCAGCATTCTACTGAGACTATCGGCATTCTGATGTAATTTGCCCTTTCTGTGAACAATATCAAAATTTAGGTTTTGAAGCACCAAAGCCCACCTTAAGAGTCTGGGATTAGATCCTGTATGATGTTTTAACCAAACTAAAGGGTTATGATCAGTTTCGATAGTAAATTTATACTGACCATCTAAATAATATTTTAATTTAGTAACAGCAAAAATTATTGCTGCACATTCCTTTTCTATAGTGCTATAATTTTTCTCAGATTTTAAAAATTTTTTACTCAGAAATAGGATAGGGTGTTCATTTTCATTTTGATATCTCTGAGATAAAACTACACCTATTCCTAAATTTGAGGCATCACATTCAATGATAAATTGTTTTTGAAAGTCTGGACTGTAAAGTACAGGCTTCTTTATTAAAGTGTTCTTTAATTCTATTTTCGCAGTTATTATTCCATATTACAGTTCCTTTCTTGGACTTCCCTTTTAACAGGTCGGATAAAGGCGCAGCAACTACCGAAAATTCTGGTATATACTTGCGATAGTACCCAACAAGACCTAGGAAAGCTCGTACTTCGGTTTTGCTTGAGGGACGTTCGAAATCGGTAATGGCTTTCACTTTAATATCACCTGGTGTTCTTTGACCTTGTCCTACAAAGTGTCCCAAATATTTAACACGAAGTTGAGCGAATTTGCACTTAAGGGGTTTTACAGTCAATTTCGCAAATCGAATCTTCTCCAGAACACATTTAAGATGTTGGATGTGATCAGACCAGGTAAGTGAATATATAGCTATGTCATCTAAATAAGGCACAGCAAAATGTTCGCAATTTTTTAATAAATCAGCCATTAACTTACTGAAATAGTAAAGAGCATTCTTCAAACCGAATGCCATTCTCAAAGGTTTATAAACACCAAATGTCGTCGTAAATGCAGCATATCTTTGAGCCTTAGGACTCAAAGGTATCTGCCAATAACCTCGTGTTAAGTCTAATAAAGATATGAACTTCGCTTTCGAAACGGATTCAACACGCTCTTCAATATTTGGTAATGGATAATATTGCGTTCTGGTAACCTCATTTAACCTGCGATAATCAATGCACGGACGAGGTTCTTTTCCAGGAGATTCAACTAATATTAAAGGTGATGTGTAATCGGATTCACCTGGTTCCACCACCTTCAATTTCAACATCTTGTCTACTTCCAATTTCAGAATTTCTGTCTGTCGTGGGGACATTCGATATGGTTTAGCTATAATTGGTTAATTAGATTCTAACTCGATGTCCAGTTCAGCCAGTTCTGTACAACCCGGTTCATTTGAAAAATATCAATAAATTGAATCAAAAGTCTACTCAATTGCTTCTTCTGCTCATCCTCTAACTTTTCATTAAAACAGCTTTCAGGAAAAGTCTCTAAAAGGGTAGATGAATTAATTTCAAAACTTGGGATATCTTCTTTCTCAGAATCAATATCTTCATTATCAGAATTAGAGGTAAAGATTAAATTAACATCTTCTGGACGCTGAAAATAAGGTTTTAACATATTTACATGATATACATGTAATTTTTCCTTATCGGGAAATTGTATTACGTAATTTGTGTCCGATAGTCGTTTTACTACTTTTCCTGGACCTATCCAATGAACAGAAAATTTGTTTGATCTAGAAGGTGCAACAACTAACACAAGATCATTTTCTTTAAATTCTCTCTTCGTAGCCTTACGGTCATACCAAAGTTTTTGTTTTTCTTTAGCCTCTATCATATTTTGCACAGCTAATTCTTGGCATCTTTTCATTCTATTTAAAAGATTAAAAACGTAAGCAATCACACTATCTTCTTCAATGGTTTTACCAGTTAGATTTTCATATAATAGTGTTACGGGTGTTCTGAAGTTCCGACCATGGACTAATTCTGCAGGAGAATATCCAGTGCTATCATGAATGCAAGTTCTAAGAGCAAAAAGTGCCTGAGGTAAAATCTTCTCCCAATCTGTACCTTTTTCTAAGCAAAGGACTTTCATTATTCTCTTTAAAGTTCTATGCAATCTCTCAACAGGATTGCTTTGGGGATGCTGAACGGAACCATGCACAACTTTAATACCAAATTTTTCTAAAAATTCTGATGTCAGGACACTCATGAAAGATGTTCCTTGATCACTTTGCAACTCCCTAGGAAAACCCATGCGGCTAAATATCTGAAGAAAAGCATCAATCACAGTAGTGGAACGTATATCTGGTACTGGGATGGCATCTGGATACTTGGATGACATGCAAATGGCTGTTATAATATACCGGTTACCACAGGAAGTTATAGGTAAAGGACCACATGCATCAACGTTAATTCTTGTAAATATTTCCGGAATTACTGGAACCAGTTTCAAAGGAGCCCTTTTCTTATCTTGAGGCTTTCCTACTCGTTGACATTTGTCACAAGATTTAACAAAATTTTCAATTTCTTTAAAGCAGTTAGGCCAGTAGAAAGTTTTGCACAGCATATCTTTTGTTTTAGTTATACCTAAATGAGCAGCAGTTATCTCATGGAAAATCCCTTTTAGTTGGTTGCGAAACTTCTTGGGCACAACTAATAATCTTCTTACAGTTCCATCATTGTCCATTTTATTACAAAACAACAATTGATTTATTATAATATATTTATTGTCTTTTGAAGATTGTCGTTTAGCTTGCTCAAAGAGAGGTTTCAAATCTTCGCACACCTTTTGTTCCCGAGCAAATTCTTCTGGAGATGTTTTTATCAAATCCATCCCTTCAACTTCGGTTTCTAATGGTGGCAAAATTGTATTTTGCTCTAATTCTTCATTTTGTTTAGTTTGGAAGCAAGACCTAGAAGATTCTATTTCAGAATCAATAATCTCTTTATTCGTGCTATTTTCCTTCCGTCTTTTTTGAGCTCGAGTTTCTATAGCATTTATCATATGTATTTTCACCTCCTCATGCTTTTTAATTTCCTGAAATAAAGCGGCTGTTTTGTTTCCCAGTAAATATCTTCCTTGATCCAAAGAATCTCGAAGAACTGCTGCCTTTGTCAAAATGTGACCTAATTCACAATTTATTTCAACCTCGGCAATAGGTAAGCATACTAAAGTTTCATCAAGAGGTGTTCTTAGCCAAACCTTTTCCTTCGTGAACATATCAGGTTTCACGTATTTTCCACAAATCAAATCAAGAGTTGCTCCAGTGTCTCTTAAGATTGGCATTTGAATTCCATTAACAGTGCCGATACTAGTGTAAGGAGCCATCAACTCATTAAATGTACTTCTAGCAATTTCGTTGGATGCTACCGATTCTAAGTTCTTTTTTTATTTTGTCACACTGAGGCCGCAAATGACTATAAGAACCACATTCATAACATCGGAGTTTTCTTTTTTCGAATTCCTTTTCATGTGAATAATTAGAATTTTTATTCTCGACTCTTTTAGGAACATGAGATTTATGATTCCGAACTACTTCATTAAACTTAAAGGCACGGTTTTCATTTTGTTGACGAAAACCAAAATTATTTCGAGGGAGTTTTGTAAAATCTTTCGTCTTAAAACTATCTCTTAAACTTTCATATTCATCTATTTTCTCTGCCAGATCATACGGCGAATTTATTTTAAGCCATTCCGCCAAAAAATGTTCCTTAATTTCAATTGGCACACGACGTTTCAATTGATCTGTTACCATTAGTTCCTTAAGCTGTTCAAATGTCGTTATTTCTAATTCCGTAAGCCATTCCGTAAAGTAACTATTCAATTCTTGTGCATAATTTCTCCATGATTTGTCTGACGTTTTCTGGTGTTTAAGAAACAATTGTCTTAATTTTTCGCTATTTAACTTGAATCGTTTAGGAATAATTTCCTTCACGTAATCGTAATCATCAGCCCTTTCTGGAGGTTCTCTAGCTAACATGTTAGATATCTCTGAAGGTAAAGCACTTACAAGATAAACTACCCATTCGTTTTTTGGAATATGAGCCATTTCTGCTCTACGCTCAAAATTTATTAAGTATAAATTCATCTCATCTTTCCCTTCATCGAATTTTGGCGTTATTTGCATTAATTGAATTTTTTGAGCATGTTCAGTCCTATTTGTAACTGATTCTGTGTTCGAAATTGCAGCATTTGAAGAGATTTTTAGACGTTCATTTCTAAAATATGTTCTCTTTCTTCACGTCTAATCCTTTCTTCTTTTTCTATTTCTTCTCGCCTAATTCTTTCCTCTTTTTCTAGTATTTCTCGCCTAACTCTTTCTTCTTTTTCTTCCTGTTCCATTTTAACTCTTTCCTCGATTACCCTATCTAATATACATTTTACTTCTTCCTCATTAAAGTTTTTACTAGTTAAAATTAATTTTTTAATATCCGGGATTTTAAAAGAATCTGGAACCATTTCCCCTAACTCTTCAGCTACTTATACTAAATCTCCCTTTTTCCCCCGTGCTAAAAAAGCCATTTTATTTATTAACGCTTTATCTCAGAAGAGATGCAATAATGAGAGAAACAACAGACTACACCCACCTATATGCAAAATTTCGTAAATAACTATAGAAATTATTTAACACACTCTACTAATATAAACATATCCATAACATTTAAAAAACTTAAATGAAAACAAACTATATTGTAATACAACAAATAGTGTATAGATAGAAAATCATATATTTTGAAAAGAAGAACAAGTTTATTAAATCTTCTACTCTCGATTTCAAGTTTTTTTATCATCAAGCTAATGCTTAATACTCAGATAAATTGAATTATTAATCAAAAATGTATAAATTTATAAAATCAGATTCTTATACAAATACTATTATATTAAAACAGAAAATGAAATTATATTATTTTTGAATCCTTATTTAATTCAAAACATAGAATACACTACAATTCTTAACAACAATATAAATTAAAAGCTTTAACTAATCTAAACCAGAAATCAGCTTTCAATTTTAAATCAATAAACTTAATTAATTAATCATACACGACATGAAAATGATAATAACGTACGATATTTTAAACAGTAAGAAAATATCTTTTCAAATCTTTATCAATGAAAATAAACATGCGTTTCTAAATATCAAATAAATCAGTTTGATACTTTACAAACAAAAATCAAAAACATATAAATAAATCTCACATTACTTTAAATTAAAACCTATTGTAATCATGTACTTTCGTTTTCACCTAACGAAATCAAAACCTTTCTAAAGCATATATTACTTTCATAAAATCTACTTTCAGTGAAACATTCAAAAAATTATGAATATAAGTGTACTTTCGATTTTACACAATAATCTATAACAACATAGTTATTTTAACATATTCCTACTTGAATTGAAATACATCAACCACATAAAAATTATGAAATGCAAATTTATAATAAGATACACTTTTCTTATAAAAATATTACACTGTAAATTCGAATACACGAAATACAGAAATTAGCTTTTGTAATATGGAATACACCATTTACAAACTTATAAACAAAATTAATTGATATAGCATGAACACTGTAAATTCGAATACACGAAATACAGAAATTAGCTTTGTAACATGGAATACACCATTTACAAACTTATAAACAAAATTAATTGATATAGCATGAACACTGTAAATTCGAATACACGAAATACAGAAATTAGCTTTGTAATATGGAATACACCATTTACAAACTTATAAACAAAATTAATTGATATAACATGAAAAACCACGTGAATAAGTTTGGAACTAAATATTCTATAAATTTATATAACATTCCAAACTATTTATTTTCAATAGTAGCCAGAGAAAGATTGATCAAAATTGCCTACCTGTATTCCATCATTTTGGCAAGTAATCCATTATAGTGCAAATAATTAATTTCCATAGTGGATGCTAATGCAAAGCATTAAAAAGTATCCCACCGCTGCC
This sequence comes from Latrodectus hesperus, assembly GCA_037975125.1. Taxonomy (NCBI): domain Eukaryota; kingdom Metazoa; phylum Arthropoda; class Arachnida; order Araneae; family Theridiidae; genus Latrodectus; species Latrodectus hesperus. The sequence goes on from JAJQOW010002752.1 coordinate 12,729, forward strand.
ACCAAAAACATAAGTTTGTTATGAAACAAACAAACAAATAAATGACTCCAATTTTGAAACATACACATTTAATTAAAAAAAATGAACAAAATTTACAAGGAGCCATGTATGGGTTCGCGACAATCTCTCTCGCCTGCTTCGCGTACAACGAGAGTCTCTGAATCTAAACAAAAAAGAAAAAAAAAACATAGGATCTTAAAATCGAAAGTGCCGATGGTGAGACATTAC
>JAJQOW010002753.1:0-12950 GCA_037975125.1 Latrodectus hesperus
TCTTCTTCTTCGAGTTGGGTTTGTATGTCATTGAGCACCTCTGCTTTTATCAGCATTTTGTGCTGTTAACTCCAAACCCAATGTTTCTTAGTTCCATTTGCTCGGATCACCCACTTTATTAATAAAGTCTATGGAGTGCTGTTTTAATTAGTTTTTAATAATTGCAAGTTTTTAATAAAACACTACATATATTAAAAATTGAACTAAATTTTATTTTTAATTAAAGAAAATGTTAAAGAGAGTTGCAAATACAAAATTCTCTGAGAGGGAAACAAACTCTGAACTAGTCCGTTCACATCGTCGGGGAAAACGTAAATCTGCCCTCCTGCTCACCATGCGGTATTGTTCCTGAGAAAATTGGTGTTGCCAATGTTCAGCTAGAAAGTTTTTCTAGTTGCTGCTGCCAACTTCCGAACAGAAGTGTATCTGCCCTCTTGCTCACCATGCGGTATTGTTCCTGAGAAAATTGGTGTTGCCAATAATCAGCTAGAAAGTTTTTCTAGTTGCTGCTGCCAATTTCCGAACAGAAGTGTTTCACCACAAGTCTGATAACCCTTTAATGGAATCTAGGTGTATCTCTAGTATGGAATCTCTAGTATGGATGATGCCTAAAGAGGTTAATCTAGGGAGGGCAAGAGCCTCGCATTCATAAATGATATGATTGGCCGTTTCCTCTTGCATATGACATTTCCTGCAGATAGGATCTTGCTGAAACAGTCCCATTTTATGGAGATGTTTTCTGAAATAGTAGTGGCCGGTTATGAAGCCTACGATTAAACGTATCTTCTGCCTAGAGCATCTTAGAATTTCATAGGAAATCCTCGCTGATGATCTACAGACCATACCTTTAGCGTGGGTTTGACCAGGAGATTTGAGCCAAGCTTCATACATCTTCCGTTTTTCCCATCTGCGAACATTGGTTTTTGCGGTCTTCAAATTGATCCCACAAAAAGGTTCTGGACCAATGGGAACAAAAGACGATCCTTGTTTAGCAAGCTCATCAGCCCTTTCATTGCCTTCGATACCTTTATGCCCTGGCACCCATACAAGGATCACCCTGTTTCTAGTTGCCAGTTCTGTAAGAAGGTTTCTACACTCCAAAATCATTTTAGATTTGATTTCGAAGGAATTAAGCGCTTTTAAAGCGGCTTGACTGTCACTGAAAATGAGAATCCGCTTATCGTAGTAGCCCTTCTTCATATTCAGTTGCAGACAGTGGATAATGGCCAAAACTTCTGCCTGGAAGACCGAAGCGTATCGCCCAAGGCTTACAGGCAAGCTGATTCTTGGTGACACGCCACAAACTCCCAGACCTGAGAGGCTGTTCTTCAGTGATCCATCTGTGTACCAGATTAGATCTCCTGTTTTAGTTTCAAACATGTTGTTATCCCATTCCTCTCTAGTTGGAAAAACTACATCAAATGTCTTGTCAAACATGTATGTTTTTCCCATGATGTCAGATGGCATCAGAAAAGTAGGGTCTTGAAATTTCCTGGTGATGCTCTTGTGCCCTTTGGCAACAGGCTGGTCATACCAGTGGTTTTGCAGCTTCATTCTGTATGCATTCAATCTTGCAACGCTGCATATGAAGATGTCGAAGGGAGTCAGATCCAACACAACCTCCAATGTTCTGGTTGGCGTGGTGGAGATTGCTCCTGTGATGCAGAGACAGGCTAGTCTTTGTAGACTCCTCAATCTGTCAATCACAGTCTTCTGTTCCACCTTATGCCACCAGATCACACAGGCATATGTGAAAATGGGCCTGACAAAAGCTGTGTACATCTATAGCATCAGTTTTGGATGTAAACCCCAGTTCTTAACAAGCATTCGCCTGCAAATCACAATGCTTTTCTTTGCTCGGTTGATCCTATCATCAATGTGCTTATTCCAAGTGAGTTTCTGGTCTAAATAGATGCCCAGATACTTCACCTCTGAAGCCACATTGATTTCAACATCAAAAAGTCTAGGTATGAAAAAACCTTTCCGTTTCTTTTTGCGTGTAAAAGGTACAAGGTAGGTTTTCTGAGGATTAACCATCAGGTCCCTATCCATGCACCATTGACCTACATAACTTAGAGCATCCTGCATGAGATGACAAGTTATGTCAAAATCTTTACCAAGGATAAGGATGACAATGTCATCAGCATATCCCTGCGTATAATAGCCCTTATCATTTAGATGTTTTATAAGGCTATTTACAACTAGGTTCCAAAGTAATGGTGACAGAACACCTCCTTGAGGACAACCTCTAGTAGTCTTTTTTTCAAATGATTCACCGAAGATGTTCATTTGTATATATCTATCCGAAATTAAGGCCTCAATCCAAGTACACAGGGTCTGATTAATTCCTGCCCCTCTAAGTGCATTGAGGATGGATGGATGGCGAAGTATTATCAAAAGCACCCTGGATGTCGAGGAAAGTTGCCAAGGCAATATCCTTTTGATCCAGAGTGGCTTCAATCTTGGAAACTAGCTGATGTAGAGCAGTCTCTGTAGATTTGCCGGGTTGATAGGCAAATTGAAGAGCATGCAAGGGACTATTTCTACCCAAGTAATCTCTAATATGCCGATCAATGATTTTCTCCATAATTTTAAGAAAGAATGAAGAAAGACTGATTGGTCTGTATGACTTGGCCTGGTCATAAGTGTCCTTGCCAGGTTTTGGAATGAAGACAATCCTAGTCTTTTGCCATGTCTTTGGTATATATCTCAGGGCCAAACTAGTTCTATAAATTCTAGTTAGCATTGGTATGACAACCTTCTCTGCTTTCTGGATCATGATGGGCATAACTCCATCAGTCCCAGGGCATTTTAGAGGTTTAAAGGCAAAAATTGCCCATTTAACAATGTTGTAGTTTATGATATTTTTAGCGATGGTCCATTGATTGCTACTGACTCTTTGCAAAGAGCCAATGCAATGTTCCCCTTCGTTGCTATAAATATCTCTAGCTCCCGGGAAGTGGGTCCTGGTCATAATTTCCATAACCCCTTTTCCGGAAGCAGCAAAATTACCCTCCTCGTCTTTTAGGGTACCAACCAAAATAGGTTCATCCCTTTTAAGGAGTTTCTGGAGTCTAGCTCCTTCAGAAATAGAATCTATCTTGTCACAGAACTTTCTCCAGGAGTTAATTTTGCTTTTTCTAACAAGTTTGTTATAAATAGTGAGGGCCCTTTTATAGTTCTCCCATTCACCATTTTTCTTAGCTTTGTTAAAAAGTTTTCTAACATTTGCTCTTTCGGCAGCTAGAGAGTCATTCCACCAAGGGCATTGGAGTTTAGCTCTTCTAGTGCGAATGGGGCAATTGTTATGATAAGTATCTAGAATACTTCTCTGTAGGAGATCTGCTGTAACTTCTAGATCGTAGTTGTCTCTAATAGGTCTGTTCCCGAGCTCAATCAACCCAGTCAGTTCTTCTTGGAATTTCTTCCAGTCCGTCCTAACTGGGTCTCTGAATATGCGATCCAGACACACATTAGAGTGAATTTCAAAATGGATGTTTTGATGATCTGAACCAGAAGGTCTGTCATCTACTTTCCAGTATTTGATATTTTTACTAATCAGCGTTGTCGCTATAGTAATGTCAATTACTTCAGATCGATTGGAAGTAATAAAAGTTGGTTTGTTGCCCACATTTAGAATATCTAACCCATAGTTTAGAATAAATTCCAAAAGGTACTCACCTCTTTTATTTGTGTCCGTACTTCCCCAGACAACATGATGAGCATTACAGTCTAGTCCTAGGACTACCTGTAAGTTGTTATTACTGCAAAAGTTCATGAGCTTGTGCAGAGAATGGTCAGGTGGAGCCTTCTCTTCATAGGGCAGGTATCCAGAGCCAAAAACAATTTCCCTGTCCCTACCCTCTATGTTGAGTCTGACTTTCACAACTGTCAGGTCCCTAAGAATAAATTCAGAGAGGGAAGAACCTCAATGTTTTTATGTAAGAGTATACAAGTTCTAGCGTTACCATTAGTACAGTAGATAAGCTTACCTTTAGTTCCTTTGAGACCACTGATTCTTCCCCTAACCAACCAGGGTTCTTGAATCAGGGCCAGGTGTATATCCCCAGCAAGAAACTTCTTACTGAGGTTAGTAGTACCACTTCTACTGTGGTGGAGGTTGGCTTGAACTACCTTCACCCCCATCAGCAGGAGCAGGTTTATCAAGTACTTTAGCCTGCACATGGTGAAGTCCAATATGAAACCTATATCCCCTTACACGAAGTGTGGCAGCATCTAATTCAGGCACACTAAGAACGATGGTCCGCCCAGATGGGTCGTTCTTAATGTTAAGAACGTTCCACTCCAATGGAGTGACCCCACCGTTCTGAGCCTCGATTTTTCTCAGGAGCTCTTTAGGTTCCAGTTCATTACAGATTTTTGGCAGTTTTGCAATTATCTTGGTGGTTCTGACAAGTTTCCTTGCCTCACCCACCAAGAGTTTATGTTCTTGCCAAGGGCTTATATCATTGACATTTTGTTCCAGCCACTTTGAGCTCTCCAGATCTGCACAATTGATAATAAGAGCCCCGTTTTCAAGTTTACAGGATAGGAAGGTTGGGGCAAAGCCCTCCTCATTCCTTCCTATTTTCCTGGTTAACAAGAGTTCCAGGTCATAGGCCTGTTTCTCTGTTAACCGTTTTTTCGGATGACCTTCTAAGAGCACGGCCATCTTGATCGCCGTGAGAGCCGCCCTGTAAGTAAATCCCTCAGGTCCTTCTCTCTTGGCAGCCTTTCCGACCTTGCCCTGGTTCATCCGGTTGGCAGGACGCTTCTCGCCTTTGGTTGCCTTGGGTTTTTCAACCCAAGTCCCCTCAGCGATTTTGCGCTCCTTCACCAGCCTCTTTTTCTGTGCACCAGATATTCTCTTTTTAAGCTTGATTCTGGTCAGAGAGTCAGTCATGCTAGAGATAGCTTCCTGACTCTCACCAGAAGAAGATGGTTTGGAGGTCATTTCTACCTCCTGTGAAGGTTTCATTGCTACCCCTTCATTAGATTGTCTCTGAGTTCCCTTGTCTTTTTCAGAAAGGTCTGCTTCAGAAGTTTCTCCTGCAAAAGCAGAAATGTTTGTTATTTTCAATGTCTTTTCAGCCATATAATAACAGTTAATAAGCTCAGGTAATATGACAGTCCACCCAGCATTGCCTGAGTTACTGGGCAAGGCAATTTACTCTAGAAGTTCGCCAGGCAACTAGAGGCTCCGTTAAGACACCAATACCGCGGTGCCAATTAGCCCTAGGCACGGAACGCATAACACCAGGGTTTACGGGAGCTGGTTCGCGGCCTCTTATTCAATATTCAAGGCTATCCTGTCATTCCTACAGGACGTTCAGTTATCTACCAACTACTGACGCGCCTGGTGGCTAGCTCAAGCCCCAGAGGGGTACGCATACCCCCTGGTTCCAGGCATAATGGATGTTACCTGGGCATATATTAAAAGTAGGAAATTAACTGCAATTGTAGTTATTTTTGTTTATTGTTTCAATAATTTTAAATAATCGTTTGCCTCAAAAATGGTGTTCTAAATTTTTGACGAGTTTTGTGAAAAAACTCAATCCTACTCAATGCGAGCTATAAGCCTACGAGCATAAAGCTCCAAAACTGTTTCTGTCATATTACTTACTACTACGTTTGTATCACAGTCTACAGTCGTTTATTGCTACATTAGAAGTGTTTAACGAAGTAAGTTAAAAAAAATAATGGCTTTCCTTTTATCGATTCATATTTTAGTGTTTTTAAATAACTTATTATTATTCCAAAGTCATAATGGAAATAAGGTTTAAAAACTGAATAGTGGGAACAAGTTCAGTATCCCCATACACTGATTTCTCGCCAAATCTGGTAACCGTTGTTTACGTTGTAGTGTTGCCGATTTCAGCTTTTGTTTTTATTGTAGTGTTGCCAAATTTAGTTTTTGTTACTATTTTTATTTTTTCGTTGCCAGATTCCGTTTTTCTCGTGTTTTAAATAATTTTTACGTTATATATGTGCTTTTTTTAGTGGCAATAGCTTTTTTAGTTTCACTTCGAGAACTTTCCAGAACTTTCTTCATTTTAATTTCGTTTACTTTTGCTGATAGAATCAGTGGATTTCCCGCTCTTGTGTTTCGTTGTCTCCAGTGTCCAATTATCGTAAATGTTTTCTATTTTATTATTTCTTTTATATTATTTACTTTTATTTGGTTTAATTTTAATACATATTTTTTATTAATTGATATAAATTTATTTTATACATTTTAAATCGTTAAACATTCTTTTTTTTCAATTCGTTTTCTTAATTTTTTATCATCTTTTTATTGTTTTAATTACTTTCTTTATTTTTTTATTTAAAAATGTCTCATGTTAAAAATACTGTTGAAAAATATCAACAAATTCTGTTAGCTAAAATTAAAGATAATAATGATGTTTTTTTTAATTTTTCCAGCTCTAGACCAACAGTTAGAAAACCCGGAATTGCTAATAGAATTTTCTTAGTTCAACTCGCTCAGGATTCTAAATTATTAATTGAATTTTTAACGGAAATTGCGTTATTAAAAGTTTCGAATTGTAGGAAATGTGGATCTGAAATGAAGATCACTCCAAAAAAAAAAAAAAGCTTATTCTGATTGTTTTTCTTTTGTTTGTAAAAAAAAAACTATTGATGGAAAGCGATGTAATACTGAAAAATCTATCAGACATGGTTCCTGGTTTTCAAAATCTAAACTTAAATTGTTTCATAGGTTATTAACAAAATTTCAAAATTTGCGGGGATCTAAAACCGAACAAATTATTGAGGAATATTCATTCGCTAAAGCGACCTTGGCCGATTAAAGGCAATTTATTAATGAAACTATTTTAGATTATATTGAACTTTCATCAGAAAAAATACGGGGGAAGGGCAAAATTGTTGAAATTGACGAGTCCAAATTTGGTTAGCGAAAATACAATAAGGGGCATAAGGTTGACGGTCAGTGGGTTTTTGGGGGGTTGAGAGGGATTCCGGTAAAGTTTTTTAGTTGCTGTTCACAATAGATCGCAGGAAACATTAATTCAAATAATTAAAGATTGGATTTTGCCAGGAACTTCCGTGTATTCCGACTGTTGAAAGAGCTATAATTGTTTAACTGAGGAGGGATTTGAGCATTTAAAAGTCAACCATAAGTTGACATTTGTTGATCCCGAATCAGGATGTCACACAAATACAATTGAAAGTACCTGGAGGCATGTAAAAGCTTCTTTACCTACGTATAATCGTAAGACAGATTTTAAATTTTACCTAGCAATGTATATGTTTCATAAATCTTGTATAGCTTCAAATGATGATTGTTTTAATAAATGTATTGAAATCGTTTCGGGAATTAATTGGGATGAGTACCAAATTTCGGAGGTGTGATTATTTTATTTAAATTATATTGTTGACATGTAATTTTTTATTGTATTCGTCTTTCATTTTTATTTACTTATTAAGTGTATTTATTTAATTTAAAAAATATATATATTTGAAAAAATAGTTTTTGCATGCTTTTTTATTTTATTTTACTTTATTTTTTATTTATTATTATTTTTATTATTTTATTTATTTATTTATTTATTTATTTTTTTTTGTAAAATTTGATTATGGTGATAGTGGTGATAACGTATAATGTTAGTTTCACTTCATATCAAGTAAGTCCATTATTTATCTTTATTTCTCTTTTTAAATTTTCTGAAATGCTTATTTTTCGATCGAACTTAGGGAAATTTCCCGTTTTAAAAATGCGCGCCTAGCTTGGCGACAAAAAATTCGCCGCGTCGCCAAGTGTATGGGGATACTGAACTTGTTCCGAATAGTGTTATTTAAGAGTTGAAAACCTACCATGTTTAAGTGTATTTTTACTTTAAAATATTACATTTGTAACTATTTTGAATTAACGTTAAAAGATACATATTGTTTTTGTTTATAAAATGTGCTTGATAGCAGAATGTAATAATATTTTTATATCTTTAAACTTTCCAGTCTGAAAAAATGCAAACATTGGGATTAGGATGAAAATTGCTGGAAGAAAATTTATATTGTAGCACAAGATAATTTTCTTAAATAAAAACCATTTCTATGTCCTGCAGAGTTCAGAATATTTTTCTTTCCAAAATTACTTATATTTATCATTATTTTGTCAGACAAAGACTTAAGTATTTATTTCTTGATTTCAACAAGATAAATATTAATATTAGGATTTGATTCAAATTTATAAAATTTGTTATTATGGAATTATAGCATTTTTTTTATTTTAATGAAAAAAGATGTTTACGATTATGTAAAATGATTTAGTATGAATTGCCTACATCTTCAGTGATTTAGCATTTAGAATGTGACTGTGATGTGTGAATGTGATTTTCTACAAGATTTTGTGTACACTTTATTTGGAAGCAAAATTTCCTATTTTTATAATGCTTGTAATGCAGGATATTTTGTATATTCTTATTTTGTATTATTATTTTATTTAATACTCTTACAAAAACTATCTGACCATAATATCTTCAAAATAAATTATTTTTTTAATTACACTTTATATATCCAAGTAAATTAATATAAGAATGCTCATTTTCAGGGAAAAATCATAAATTATAATGACAAATAAAATTCTTGATACATTGATTTCGTTTCTAATAAAATTATTTTTAAATCAATAAAGTTAAAACCTTTTTGTATGAGAAAAATTTAGTTTATTGTGAAAAAAATGAAATTAGTAACTAACTGAAATTTCTGAAACTCAAACATGTGTATGCCCTGAAAGGAAGTTAAGAAGCATGCTCTCAGTGAAATTAAAAAACTAAATACTTACGTAAACAGAACAATGAACAAAGTATCTGGAATGAATATTATGTGGGTATTTCCATTCAAATTTTGTTCATTAGTTTGATTTAATAAATGATGCTATGATTGAAAATTTAACAGAAATGTCAATTTTCTTCTATTTTTCATTGTATTCCTTCAAAGTTATTTTGTAGCAATTCAGTTTTCTACAGATTTCAAAGACTTTTTACAGGCAAAAATAAACTACATGGTATCTACGTTTCACACAATAATCTGATTTTATATCTACTAAATATCTGTATTCTTTATTGATCTAATTTGAATATTATTAAAAAAGATGTATACATTTCATCACAGTAAATATCATTTATTTATTAAATGTTGATTTGAAATTCATTTTTTCTTCAGTAAGTGTTTCATATTCTGCTCTGCTATGCATGAAGAATTGCTTGTGATGAGCTGAACATAGTTTCAAATAAATTGAAAAAATTATTTGTTTTATAAATAGTTAGCTTTTTATATTTATAATATATTTTAAATATTTTTGCGTTATGCTTTAACTACTTTATGCTTTGGTTACTAAAGTTGAATTGTATTTTAAGAGATAAAATGTACCTCATTTATAAATTCTAAATTTTGTTTTCCTTTTCAGTTAAATGAGAATAACAAATTTATATATCTGAGGATGAGATTAAATTTAGTATAAGCAAATTTAAAATAAAATTTAATTTAAAATCACCAGAAAAAGAAATGCTTTTATTTATTATGTTTTCACATTCTTCAAAATTTAAAATTTTCTGTATTATTTAAGCTCATTTGGAACTAATGTAGAGTAAGAGAAAATAAATCCTTTAAAGGATTAAAAACATGGCAATTTGCTTCTACTGAGTGCAAATTGTAAATAAAAATTTCATGTAATAAATTTTATTAAGAGTTTACTGTTGTAAAAATGATAAAAATGTGTAATCAAAACATTTAATATATCCCTTAGTAAATAACGTTTCTTTTTATATTGAACACTAATATATAAATTCAATTCTCAATTTAATTATTTAAGTTCTGTTCTTTTAATGGTAGTGTTAAATTTTACCTATTAATATAACTCTTGTTTTGCTCATTTGAAGATTCATTACGAATTTTACACATTTTGTTATCTCAGTTATTTAACCCCATTTGGGGTCGCGTAACAAAATTCTGGGGTCGTGAGAGATAAAAATACAATTTAACAGAAAATGTTTTTTAACTTTTAATAAAATTATTGTTATAAAGATAAAATAACAATTATCGTAAATAAATATATCATAAAATCTTCCAGTTCGGAAAGATTGTTTGTACCTGCATTTCTATTAAGAGTATTATAATACTCTTAATAGAAATGCAGGTACAAAGAGAAAAACCGGAATGATCCTGAGAAATATTATCAACAAAATTTCTAGGTATTATTGCTGAAGAAACTATATCAACATTTCGTTTTATTCTCATTTAACCATTGTTTGATTGTGAACGAAGTGCATGTTATTCCGAATTTGTCAGTTTAAAAAATACTTTCCATTTATACTCGTATATTGTTGGATCTACCACCAGCCAGTTAATTAAATTGATTTTTTTATCAGTGAAAGTAGTAGTGTTAAGAAAACATCCCACCAAGATTTGATTTGTTATGCAATAAAAAACAGGCACATCCATCTCATTAAATTTTTAACTTATACTTTAATTTAATACTTACCACGCAACTACTTGAATATATTCGAGAGAATTAAGACGGTCAGAATCCACTTTTATTTTTGAAACTATAATAAATACAATTTTATAATTTTTTGTGCAATTTTTAATTTTAGATTTTTGTATGTTTCAAAACGAATTCTAAACTTATATATTTTTATATGTATATGTATATTGTTACCTAATAAATAAATCATCAAAAAATATTAATTTATTTTTCTTTTATATTTGTATGGGGTCGTCAAGAAACTCGCAATCATAAATGGGGTCGTGAATTACAAAAGTTTAAGAAGCCCTGGTCTACTGGATTAGAGTGCATTCACCTGATGATGTTTTATCGACGTCTACTGGACGAAATTGTGTCGTAAGGGACTGCTATTATACTATAGTTGATTTGATTTTGTATTGTTTAAATAGTTATTTTTTTATAAATGCTTTAAAAAAATTAGGAATATATTGCAGATTTATTTTTCTAAAACTTATGTGAATTTTATGCTTTAAATAATAATTATTATTATGACCTATATAATGTATGCATGTTTCTAAAATTAATAGAGTAATTTCAATTTTAAATTATAAAATGTTTTTAGTTATAAAATATTTATATTTTTATTTGTTTTATTTCAGTGCCACTTTTTAAGCTTGTCTGGGGGAACTTCTTCCGGGAATCGCACCATAAGCTTCATAAAGAATTGATGACCAATGGACAATGAATAAATAATTCATATAAATTTCTCTTATTACAAAATTAATTTAAAAAAATAAACTATAAACAACAATTTCTCTGATATTAAAATATGAAAAAAATTTACACCCTACAAATAAAAATATCTTTGACTATTTTATTGTTACCCTCTAGTTATAATAGTAATTCATATATTTATGCATTCACTGGAAACTTCTTAGAAGTAATTTCAACTTTTCCAAAGAAAAAAATCGTTTTATTTTAAGCAATAAGAAACTAAATTTTCAAAAGGTTAACTATAAAATAATGCTAATTTATCAATTGTGAAAGAATTTTATTACATTAACTAAACTTGAACAGTAAATCTGTCAAAAATCTAGGATATTTGACTGAAAATTAAGAAAAATGTGACGCTAAAGCAATTTCATAAGTAACAAGCTAATTAAAAATAATTTTCTCATTGTCTATTGGACCAAAATATATGAACCACTAAGTTAGATGAGGGATTATTTCAATGTCTTCGCACATCTAGAATGTATCCATAAAACTACTTAGTACAGAGCAATGCGTATGAATACATTTAAATTTCGTCCATGAACCATCCAATGGCAACGTCTCGTAGACGTATAGTGGATGTAAAATGGATGGATATTTGACGTGCCATGGATCTAAACTGGACCAAAATGAGACGTCTACTGGATTATAGTACATCCCGTTGATGATGTCATATCGACGTCTACTGGACGAAATTTTGTTGTATGTGATTCTATCTTATTAATCACTGAAATTCATTATTTTATTTATTTTTAACTAAATTTTATTAAATGCAATGATTTTTGCTACTTTATTTCATTTAATTTAAATTCTGAAATATTTTTAAATAGAATCTTTATTCAGTTTTTATTACGATTACTGTTTTCTTGTATACTGTTAAGCTTAATAATTTGAAATCAAAGGGCGGGGAACACCGCTTTATTTACATGGTTGTTATAATTGTTTTCTTATTTAGTGTTTGGTGGGGAGTGTAGGAATCTCCGATTTCTTATGCCAATTGGCACTTATTCTGGGTTGCCAATCAATTTCCAATACCCGTATTTCCTCCACTTGGTGAAATTTTTTTCACCAATTTCGCCAAGCTGAGACCGTTAATACTTAGTTTTACCGCACAATAATTAACAAACTTAGCCAGGTGGCTAACGAAGAGGTCGTCCACCAAGAATGTGCACATGGCGATGCCCACCGTCAGGTCCATCGTTCACAACAATGCGAAATCCCTTTGTCAGACCTTGCTCTTTGGTGATTTTCTGAGCTATCACCATTAAATAAGAGGGCATCTTCTTCAGCAACGCTCCATTGAATGATATGCTTTCGAGGAATAACCAAAATGTAGATTGACATCTTTAAAGGCGACACATTTATCATCTTCATAAATGAAAGCAGTAGTAATTTCACCTTGAAGAATTTCCTCTCAAACGATATTCCCATCAGAGGTGGCCAGCTGGGCCTGCATCATCTCATCTTCTACCCTTTTAAAGATTATTCAAGGCAGAGGAAAAACTGATCGGAAAAGTAAGTTTCCCTTATAGATAGTTTCCCCAATATCTAGAAGCATATTGCAGATTAAGTTTCCCTTAACCTGCAATATGCTTCTAGCTACCTAACTCTGTCGACTCTCAAACAGCCGCTTGTTCCACGACAAGAGAGCGGTAGTAAATAAACAATTCTAGAAAAGAGTAGAATATTCCATGGTTCTTATATCAATGCTGCCATC